>JAQFXP010000083.1:0-49612 GCA_034693685.1 Belba bartosi | reverse complement strand
GTCTTTCACTTTCCGCCGATAATTTTTTCATAAATATGATCTGTATTAACAGGGCTTTAAACCCAAAAAATATTTTGATAATCGGGGGCGGGGGCTTGCTTTACATTCCTTGTCAGTAAAGCACAGGGAAGGGAAGGGAACGGAAAGTAAGGATTGAAATGCGTAATAAGTGCAAGTGTGGACTGGACTCACGTGGCAAACGAATTCTCTCCAATCTCTTTGAATCGCTTCAATAGAATCGGAGGTTTTGTGGCTGCGCTCGGCTGACGGGGAATGGGTTTTCATATAATTAGATTCCTTTTCCATAATATAAGAGCTGATGAGTTCGTGTAAGAAGAAGTAGGCCTCGGCGTCGACGGCCACGAAGATGTGGTCATCGAAGTCGGACACAAAACTGCAGTTCACTTTCGGTTTGACATCTGAGGCGTTTGGAGTAGTGTTCGACTGCAGGTGCTCTGTCTTCAGCTCCAATTGCATACTCGGAAACGCGAAAATCACTTCTTGGGAGTGATGGTAGTCTCCACTAGTCTTAGGACTGGCAGAGGCTCTGCGATCGCGGTTTTGAGGGGACGGAAAGTACTCGTTTTGGGAAGGGATAGGAGTGCCGAATATATCCAATTCCATGACAGCGGGGAAGCGGTCGACGTCATCGATCTCAGAGGCACTGAAGGCGTAGTGGAACCACTCGTGCATATGTCGGAACTGCGGCGGAAACATCACATTTCGCGATATCTTACAAACCGTTGCCATTGTTTTGCGCGACTGCTGTTCACTGCAGTTCCGGCCCAACAGGAACGACAGGTTCTGCACGACATGTGTGTCCAGACTTCCGGTCATTTCGTCGAATATATTCTGTGCTTCGGTTGCGAAGGAAATGGAGGGCTGTTTGAGACTGAAAGCGCCCCAAGACTTGGAACGGAAGTTAATGCCATAAAAACAGGCCAGAGATATATTCTGTGCCTTTAGCTCTACCGTTCCGCCCAGTATTGTGCCGTAATTTGGTAATGGATTAGGAAGTGTTGACAACTGGACTCCAGACACCAAACGTAATACCTTTTGCCAGTGCCGGTGATGTCGGGCTTCGGTGGTTAGGGACACATTGTCCGCCGACTGTTGGCTCTGTTGGCCGACACCAATTCCGACACCAACTCCGACACCAACTCCGACACTGAGTTGTGGCGAACCAGTGGACACACTCTGTCCTCGTTTTGCTTTACCTTTGAATGACTGCCTGTTATAGGACTTGGGCTGAAGTGACGAAAAGACGCGTTTACTGGAGTGGAACTGTTGTGAGAAGAACTCTTCCAGTTTAGCTACAATCTTCATAATGTCAGGAGTGGTCGACTTCGACATCAAAATCTGCATTTGATCCCAATTGAGAACACCGTGAATGAAGACAAGCGCTGGTCTTTTGGTCGGATGACTCGATTGGTTGTAGTTTTTGGTCAAATCTATTCTCCATTCGTCGCGAAGTGTTATATCCAAATCACTGACTCTAAACATGAGAATACTAGTGCCCATATAGTCGATCCGGTTTTCGAGCGTATGCACACTACAGGTCAGTTTGTGTTTTGGTTCCATTCCCTTCACTTCCTTAACACTCAATTCGGTACTAATTTGACTCAATTCAACAATACCGCCAACAATACCACCCTTTGCGTCGAGGGTCGACCCGTCCAGTGCTAAACCAATTTTAAAGCTCTTGTGACCGCCCGAGTCAATAGATATACGTCCGTCAGAGCGCAGGCCTCTTGTGGACCAACTGGTGTTTCCCATAACGTTCCCCATATTCATAGTTATGTTCAATTTCGACAAATTCACTGAAAATAGAACTAATGTCTCCCAAGGATTCGACGCCGAGACCAGTGGTCGGGATTCGCTTCGAGACGCGCGTCGATACACCTTTCGTTGTCCCGACTCTTGTAGGTTAAGCCGAAGCGCCTCTCGATTCGGGTTCGAGTCCTTTCTTATAAGAGTTCGAACTGTTGTTGCCGTTTGATTCGATTCCTCAGAACTAGTGTCCGACAAGTCTTTGGTTTCTTTGGACGACACCGAGTCGTCCTCTTCCTGATCACTATATATCGCACTTATAGTATGGTCTCCGATAAACATGCGCTTCCAAATCGACTTTCGATACCAGGCCTTAGGAAAGGCAAGGATTTCATTCAAACGGCGCATATCGTACTTAAAAGAAGCGGAACCGACATCACAAGTGGCGGAGAAGCGGAAACTCTGGGATATTAAGTCACTGAATGATAGTTTACGGCCTCTGGAGATATTGATTTTGACGAACTCCACCTGAAGGCTCAGGGAGTCCTTCCGGTCAGAGTATGACATCGAAGACGTCGTTGAATCACTCGAACCATTATTAGAATGATTTGAAGAACTATTAGAAGTCGTCTTCTTCTGACCCCCGTATGGGTGGAATATATAAAGAGAAAAGTCAGCTAAACATCCGGTGACACTGAGACCACCCGAAGAAGTACTCGTTGTAGACGACTCGGATTGTTTGTCAAAAGATTTGAAGCCATGTCTGGCATACTTGGGCGGAGAGTATTGACCGGATTGTAACTCATCTTCGGAACGCTTCGATGAAAAGACTAAATCAATTGTCGGCAAATGGAGCAGACATTCGACTCTCGACACCGGAAGGCAACAGAACCGGAAGATTGTCGGCTGAACGTGGAAATAGACGATCACATCGACAGGGAATGAGGCGTAAGTGGCATATTGTGCCGGCACTGGTGTATCGTTGCCGTCAAAAACATTGGGTGCTGTCGTAGAAGTGGGTGTTTTCGGTGCCGCTGTTATGGGGATGGGCTCTAATGCCTGCTCTAAGAAGTCCAGTATATTGGGACTAATGAGGGTTTCGTCTGGAATACTGTCCAATGTTTGGGAATAAATAGATTATAGGATTAAAACAATACAAAGTATTCAGTAATTTATCCAATTATTGCTATAAACTATTGAATATATTCCGGTATAGATGTGTTAACTAATAACAAAATGCAAAATATATAAACCGCGCTTCGGTTTAATTGTTGACTTTTCGTTAATTTTTTTGCTGAGTCCTCACTAATCAGTCAAATCAACTAATAATACCTTCTTTTCAATTGATATAAATAGAGTTAAACTAAAGAATTATATTAAAAAAAAATACTGAATAGACACTGGCCTACCTGTGCAAAGTAATCCAAGCAAAAAGTGTCGCCTTTTTGGAAGCGCTTCGTTTAGAAGACAAGTGACCGCTTTGTTGACTACTTGTGCCGCCAGTCTCTAAGTCATTGCGCTGTTCCGATGTCGGTCGCGTAGATCCGGCGCCCAATTGAGAGCTGTCCTCAACAGACGTTTTCGAATTGTAATGTAGTTTAATGTCGAGGCCAGGGATGAGGAATACAGTGAAGTCTGCGATTTGTCCGCTAAGATGAGTCGAATGTTTGAGTCGAGCGGACGATATGTTGGGTTTGAGTGTATTATGTGAAGAGGTTTTGACCAATCGATTACTCGAACGCGATTTGTTGATGTGATTGGGGGACAGGAGAGAGTCGTAAGGGCCACCTGAAAAGCTGCGCTCTTTTTGCATCTTTTTGGTCGAATTCTCCTCTTCTTTATTGCTTTGATCTTTTGTATGTAAAACACATTTTCCAGAATTGAAAAATATTTTCACATCTAATTCGAAATCAATGTTTGGTTCCGTTTGATAGCTTTGCTTTGTGGTCGAGCGCTCGGCACCCGAGGAGGTTATACTCTCTTCGTATTCGCTCGAAAGACTTCCCTGTTTTCGAGAATCAGAATCTCTGCAACAGTTGGATATGAAGTGGTTTTACAATCGATTTATCAATTATTCAAATATTATGTCTTAAGACTAACCCTTTAATTGTTTTCGTAATCTTTGGTATTTTGAATTCTGAGGTAGAGCTCGAACTGAGTGTTGGAGTCATTACACTCTCACCACTGCTTTGAGATTCGCTAAACAAAGAGTTTGTATCCGAAGCAGCCGTTTGATTGAGCGGCGAATCCAGAATTGATTGTCGATTTGATTTAGGGATTGGAATACTCGCAGAAGTTCTGTCGTTTGTGACAAAGTGTTAGAAAATTAAAAATCAAATTAAGAAAAGAATCCAAACCTCATCTTCGAGACCGGATCAATAGCTGTATCGAAAGACCCGGTTTTGAATTGGTCTAAAGGCGAGTCATCGCCAGAATTCTCATTGAAATCATTGACTTCATTGTAAGAAACCATTGATTTACTGAACATTTTTCCGCCGACAGAGAGCTTGTCCTTAAAAGACGATTGTCTGACACTCGGGCGCCGGAGCTTCTTGATGACATCGCGCCTGAAGTTGTTGAATACAGCGGCTTCGAGTTCATGAAGTCGCTGCACCTCTTGTTCGATAGTGGTATGACTGGCGCCCAGTTGTCTCAAGTCATTTATGGTCTTCACCTGTTCATTGAGCTCTTTCTCTATAATTCTGGACCTTTTCTTGTTATCATTTGATACGTCTTTCAATAGAGAGCCGCGTCTTAACTGAGAGCCAGAGTCTGATTCGAGTTCCCGAATGTTTTCCTGTTTTTCTTGAGGCGTTTCGTCGACCGCAACGCTTCCATATTCAACAGTCGAGATGTCCTCTTCGTCCTCGTCTTCGTCGCCGGCAATTGCGGTCATTGTCTTAAAAAGTGCCGAAAAATGTTTGCCAATAGAGGTGTCGAAGTGGATGTCGAAGCCCTCCATTTTCCACGAGACGTTCAGAAGCCATTTGGCGTCACTTGTGCTCTGATGTGATGTTATAGTTCGCGAACATATCTCATACGTGCCCTCAGACACAACGCATAGGTTTTTAATGCTGGGGTCACTGCTATCGGGTTTCCAATCGTCGAGTGATGTCTCAAAATCGTCGGCAAATCGAATGCATAAACCCGTGAACTGGGCTTTACTAACGAGCGAACCTCGAGAACAGGCACTGATTTGAGTATTTTCGAGTGTGACTACCAGTGCATCCTTCAGCTCAGAGTCGAAACATCCTTTGCTTTGGTTGAGCGCAGATATGGTTGGGTTCGTAATGGGCAGACAAGCGCCCAAATCATCGACTGTTAACTGAAGGAAAAGCGTTCCAATAGTTTGTGAACCGATTTGAGTGATTGGATGCACTTTTCCCAACACCTGCTGAGTGGCCAAAATAACTTCCGAGTTGAGGTTAGAGCGCTGTTCGTTCCAATACTCGTATGCATTCTTATAGTTGAGCCAAACCAGAACTGCTTTGTCCAGAGCTAAGGGCTGTATGTAGACCAATGGCCGATGTAGTGTAATCAAAACCGCTTCCTTGTCCTCGCCGTCCGTATTGGTCACCATCTCGTCCTGTAATGCGTTTCTCATACTTATTCTAGTCTTAAAGTAAGCCAATTGTTGGAACTCTGGTTCCGCCTCTTCGAACATTGCGTTCTTAATGAGTTGACCCAATGCTACGTTTAGGTCGACTTGAAGTTTAATGAATAGCTTTAGGTTTAAGTCTTTGGCCGACATATTCTGCACGCGATTCGATAATTGCAGTTCCATTAAACCAGTTTCCAAACGGACAGCACTACTGGTAGGGGTTGTGGCCGTGATTTGTATGCCTTTTAGTCTCAAATGCAAAGAGAACAACACATATCTGGCCCGTCGGGTCTTAATACTACTAAAATTTAGTAGTTCTTCGTCAATGATCTTAGAGTCAGTTCCGGACATCTTCTGCACGACTTCATTCACTTCCTTCATAAAGACCTTTTGGACCAGAAGTAAGTGATTCAGTAAATCAGTTGTGAGGCTGTGTTCGAAAGAACCGATATCTGCCGTTGCGTTCAAATAACTGCCTTTCCTTAAGACAATTCCGTCAGCAAATGACTCGGAACGAGAAGCACCCGCAGCGGCCGCTCCTTTGCTCAGGTCTTCCATATATTCGGCCGAAACATGAATTTGCGGCAAATCTACGTTTGCAGAGGACGGGAGGTTTGCTTCGGTCGGCAATACCTTTGTATTGAAGCTGAGAGTGTGCTGATGGACATCAATAATGAACTTGGCTTTACTGCCGGTGATGCCCGAACTGGTCACTCTTCCGATTTGGTATTGCGCCCGAAGTGACGGCAATAAAGAGGCGCCGATTGTAAAGCTGTCCAATATTACACTGAATTGAACGACAATTGGTTTTATTAACTTCTGTTTAATTTGCTGTTCATTCGGTGGAACCGCTCGGCTGTCGACCAAGTCTTCGGCAAACAAACTCTTAGAGGTTTGCATATTCTGTTGCGTTCCGAACGAAGAGGTCATCGTTTCGGAGTCCATCTGTTGTCGGGAGAGTCTCGACGGCTGTCGCGATGATCGCAACTCTTGTAATGTAGTCGACAATTGACGACTGGATCGGGTCATCATTCCGTGCAGTTGTAACGGGTGTTGAGGAATGTCTATCAAAATGGGACCGACAGTGAGAAGCGCCGAATTGGCATCTTTTCCTTTTTTGTTTTGACACGAGACTAATGTTTGCGACTTTCCGACTGTCATCTTAACCACTAATTGCTGACTCGGAGGCATTTCCTCCAACAAAGCGATGGCCGTCTGTCCCAACTGGCCATTGAGTGACGATTCGAACCATTTTTTAGATCCGCGACACTTCTGTTTGTGAGTAACGCTTACATGAAATGCCGATAACTCGCCCTCGAGTTTAAGGCCACTCAACATCGCCACGAGTCCAACGCGTCTTATTTTGCAGACACCGAACACAACAATCGGTGTCCACTCCCGTTGGATCAAAGCGTTAGTGAAGTTCTTGAGCTGATCGCTCGACACTATATTTGTTGTCGATTTTCGGTGAATATGAGTATTAATATTATTGCTCTTCGTCTGAGGAACGGCTGACTGAGAACTCGACTCTTCCATTTCGATCGAATGCTCTTTGAGCGGCTCATACCTACCGGAGCCCTTATAGTCTGCCTCATCGATCTGTATTTTGGTTTCGGGCACTATAGGTGCGCCGGACTGTATGAGTGAACTGACTCTTTCAATAACTGTTTTAGTTTCGGGTTTTGTTTGGTATAAGTCTAACAAATAATACATTGTTTTCCAACACTTTGGCTGAACTAACGGTTCTCTCAATTTGACCGGTTCTTCAACGAGTGTGACGTCAGAGTCCGAGTCGTCAGGCATTGCTATCTCGATGTGATCTTTATGTTTGTCCAACTGTTCGACTAAATGCTCGTTCTTATAGCTGGCACTCGAAGCCGTTCGACTGGTTGTGTCGGTTTCCGAGTTCCTGAGTTTGACTTTATCTAAATGGATGTCATCTCTGAACTCATGGACGGCATTGGATCGCATCTCAAGTCTCGTCTCCTTTACGTTCTCATACATCGCTGTGAACTGATGCAGAAGTCGAAGAAGTGGTAAATTCACTCTTTGCTCAATACAACTGACGTCGACACTAAAGTTGAGCAAAGTTGTCGTCTGACTCATACCATCCGGCCCTACGATCACTATTGAACAAACCTTTTTGTCGTCAGTTTGAGAAGTATCTGATTTTTCAAAATCTTTAACTTTTCTTAAATCGAATTCAACGCCAAGTCCTTCGCAGACGAACGCAGACGAGTCGAAGCCGTTGTCCACTTTGAGTCGGGCCTTAAATGGAGACGAAATCGATTCGAAATTAACGACTGGCGCCCGATTGGGTGACAGTAGTTGACGCGAAGGGCTTCGGCTTCTATTCGGGGAATTACTGTTCTCCGACTCAACGATATCGATCTTAAATAACTTAATTCGACCACAAATTGACACTTTTGTCCCGAACTGACCGAATTCGAGACAAGAATTGCTATTCTCTTCATTCAGTGCTATTCCAAGCGAAGCAATGAATGGATGAAATATTTCTCTTACGTCACCCATTTGAGCAACGGTTGGCAAAAACGATACGTCCGGTGCCATCGAGTTCTGTGATTGTATTTTATGATTAACTTCATTATCCATACTATTGCCCGAATTGAGTGTATTTAGTCTCGAGTCCTGATCTAATAGAGGCGCTGACGGCTTACGCAAAGAATTAGTCAGATTAGTCACGTTCTTCATGTAGTCCTGCTGCCGGGCCATCCACCAATACAGGTTCTCTTCGCCGTAGTTGTCATGACTGCCATCTTTAGGATTTTCGTTGACTATCAGCTGATCGACGGCCAAAACGTTCGGATCAATGCTCGAAGAAGTCGACTTCAGACTCATCTGACTTTCCTCTCGTTTGACTAATCGGGTGCCACTGTTTTGACTGTTCGGCGAAAACAAGTATTCATATGCTTTGTTAACTCCCGTACCTATCGTTTCAAAGGGCGCTGTAATTAGTGGTGGAATAGTTATCGAAGCTCTCGTCGAACGGGGAAAGTAGGTCTGAATCACACTTTGTTTGCGCTTCGGTTGAGCGGAATCACCGTTTGAGTCATCGTTTGGCTGACTATTGCTTTTGACGGATCTCTTAATCTTTGTATTATTTTCGGGCGAATTGTTATAATCGATGTTTATTCCAGTGTTTTCGCCGATCAATAGTTTAGTCGTCTCGTCGTTCTCTTCAGTTTCATCGCCCGAATCGGTTTCGACAGACATTTGTTTAGATCTCTCTTCGAGAAGCACTCGAAGCGGGTGTTTATCGCCTTTTCTTAGTCTCAAGTTTTGTTGTATAAACAAAGGCATATACAGAGCGTTCTTCCACTGCCGGCACAGCGCGACTATACCTCTTTGAAGGTCCGAAAGACACGGAAGTGTTTCTGATTTGAAATTCGTTTCAAATTCTTCGTACACTTCAATCGAATTGAAATACCTTCTAAGGGCTGACACGAGTTGACAGGAGGGGTCGTCTTGTAGTGATTTGGCCAAAGGAGTGAACAGACGCGACAAATGCTTGCTTTGGGGCGGAATGTGTACTCCTTTTACTTCCAAACCCGATGTCATTAAGCATACAATAACTGAATTAACTCTTTGTTCACTTAATTTAGACAAACATTTAGCCGAAAGTATGAGTCGATCGATAACACTAATCCATGCGCTGATCGAAGGCGCGGCCGATGACAACAGGTGCCAATCCAAACGAGTGAAATCAATCTTTCTAGTGTTTGGTGTCTTAGGAGGCGCCGCGAAGTTAAACCAAATAGTTGAGACTTCGGCCACACATGAAGACGAATGACTGGTCTCTTGAATGGTTTCGATCTCTTTGACAAAATCCGAATTCGTTTCGTTCGTTTCGTTTGGTTTGGGTTTGAGTTCAACGAAATTTTCTTCCGTTTTCTTAATTTTAACGCCTTTTATGTTAATGTTTTCGATACCGCACTCAAACATAATGAACCCCAAGAGGTGCTCGTCGTCAGAGGCCGAGGGGGTCGTCACAGTCACGAATTCGCTCTCATTGTCGGAAACACATTCCTGTCGTTGCAGTTGTTTGCGACTCAAACGCGATTGTCTGGACGTGCGGTCAGACTCGCTGGCAGTGCTGGTATTGGAAGACTGGGAGCGAACTATCTTGAAGTCGACTTTACTATAACGGCACGGAATCACAGTTAGTATCGCGTCTTTCAATATAGAGCTACTGTTCTTCAGTCGAGACAATTGAATATGAATTGAGTTGACGGAAGTGCTGGCAATTGTTTCCTCTAAATTCGTGTCCACTGTCTCGATGGTCAGGGATTCGATTTCAGACAATTCTTTCTTTGGTTTCTTACCGAAGAATCGACTCATGAGTGCCTTCTCTGTGAACGAGAGCGTCGACACTGAGCTCTGGTCCATAAATGTGTGAAGAATTCGGCGCTGTTTGATGTGATGGGACGAGAAGAATGAGATGTCGTTAATGGAAACCGTCATCACTGACACACACGTCAGGTCTTTCACGTTATCTAATGCGGCGAAAGAGATGAGCTCTTCGACAATCGACGCCTGAATTAGGTTTACATTAATTTTGTTTATGTATACGAATGACAACAATTTGAAAGTCTTTGCTTCTTCGAACTGATTGGCCACTAATGACGTGTCCTTATTATCAACCACTCGACGGCTATTTTGTTTCGAGTTCTGTCGCCTAATCAGTGTCTGCCAGGCCTTAACATTCAACTGACCCAAGTATAACATTTTCTCTTTTTTCAATTTGTTGTTCCCCTCGACTTCGTTCAGACAATTCAAATTCAAGTGATTCAGAACCGAAATCGGATGAAGTGATGCCAGGGTTGGGGTTACGCTGTCTATGAAAGTCTTGAGGCCTTCCAGCGAAAGCGGAGACAGTTTTACATCGATTTCATTATTCAATTTGATAAGAATTGTCAGTTTTTCGGACTTTATTTCGACGTTTTTCGATATAATTTCTTCGTTCTTCTTGTCTCTACTTTCTTTGTTACCACTCGTTTGTTCTTCGGAACCGCTCTTTTGGCCCAAATTCTTATCGATTTCAAAGAAGACCGAACCCGGAATGAAGTCATTGTTATAGTTCTGATTCAAAGAATTCGAATTCTGTTCATTCGAATCATCTTTTCGGGCAATACGTAAACACGAAAATCCGTGTGAATTGACCCTAAACTTCGGCCTCCACTGAGACTTCTTCAGAAACCAGTCTTTTGTTGATATATGGGTTGGTGTGAAGTGTGGAACCGGTGGCGGAATATCCCAATTATAACAAACATATTGCGAGAGATGTGAAGCGTACGAAGACATCAATAGTGGCGACTCAGGTATGGGTTTCTCCATTTGGTTCCTGAGGTCAACGAGAGCCAAGTCTTCGTGCGATGAAAGCGCGGATATGAATGAATTGCTCGAAAGAGAGTTCGTGTCTCCGCTCTTCCGTTTGTCATCTCCAGTCAGAGTAACTGATTCAGATGTCAAACAACTGTAATACTGAGTCGTAGAGTCGCTCAGCACTGCCTGTTCTGCAGAATGATAGGAATCGCTATTGACGAGCGCCGGCGGCTTTGTTGACTCACTCAGACTCGACAGTTTAGCCGCATTTGAAACGTCTTCTGCAGAAAAATAACGCTCAGAAGCAGACGAACCGGACTCTAAAGACTTGGTTCGAAACACATTTGAATTGTGTTTCGGCGAATTGGGTTCAAAATCCACTTTCTTTTCCGAACCAATTGTTGCGAAATTTTGTCGACTTTTGATTATTTCCAAAATGATTGAAGACTTTTGGACAATATCTTCTACAGCGGATCCGCTTTCACTTAGACTTCGATTCCGTTTGAATGTCTCGTCCGATGATTCGTTCATTTGATTTCGTTGTGATTGAGAAGGGATTCGAAATGAGGCCGACTTTGAGGGCGATCTCGGGTGCGATGGCGAGAGGTCTTTGTGAATAAAAGGCGCCGACACTGTCAGTGAGTTCCCCGAAGCCGGAGTACTCGACTGTCGAGACATAAATCCGTATTTGAATCTAGACTTCAATTCGGTTTTACTGTCGCTCATCGATTCCGAAACGGAAGGCGAGAACTGTTCCTCAAAAAACGGCACCAAATCTAACAGTTCTTCGTCTTCACATTCACTTGTCTCTACTCTCAGTCCCAATACATACTCTCCTCTGTGTAGAAGACTTTCGCCGAACGCAAGATCTTTATTCCGATTAATTTCGGAATAAAAGTTCGAAATATCTGTTTCGGTATTATTTGAATACGGTTTGGAAGCGCCGGAAATGTTGAAAAAATTCAAACCGTCCTTATTTTGGCCGAAAAAGGCCGAACCGCCAACACATCCACACTTCCTAACCAAAGATGGCGGCAAAACAGTTGTGTCGTCCGACCAGAGAAACCACAACCGCTTTGTCTTCTTGTCGTGTGTTTTAAGGAAAGTGTGTTGGGGTTGAGTGTAGGAGTCGGCTGACGACAAGAGAGAGGCCGCATCGATGAATGCCGGCCCGAATGACAAACTGCTCACTTCCAACCATTGCGTCACTTCTCTCGCCAATGAAGGTCGAGATTTTTGGCTATTTATTGAGTTTGTGTTGTGAGGGGTATGGGTTCGCACAAACTGTCGCACAAGTACTTTATTGATGAGAGCAGTTATGCCGATAGATGTGTGACAGCTATGGATATTACACATCGAAAACTTAATTGGAATCAATTGAACACTAATTGCAACATTCGATTCGACAATATATATGTCGATTGCATCGATAGAAAGTCTGACCATTCGATACTTGAGGTCTTCGGGATAGGGACAGAGTCTGGTGGCAGTCGATTGCGGACAAACCGATTGAATCAAGTCGTGCAGACATTTCTGGTACGGGAAGGGCGGCTGAAGTGAGCAATCGGTTTGAAGAACTTGCAAAAGGAATGTCTCCAATGGTGTGATAATGCGTTGGAGTTGTGGTAATGTGAGCCGACCGGCTATATCCCCGAGCTGTACGTCGACGAGCCAGGAGTACTCTAATGTCTCACTATCTAAAGGCCGGTCAACACCGGAAAACATTGCGTGACCTCTGAATTGAAGGGACGATAGCGTCAAATAACCATTTTTTAAGTGCGAGTTATTATCAGTTCTTATTTGGAGATCAGTCGAAATGAGAACTAACGGTGCGATCAGTAATTGGAGTTGTGTTTCGCTATAGGTTTTGTGTAATTCGAAACAAAGTCGTTCCGTATATACAGAAGGACAGGGAGGGTCGGAGTCGTTGCAACAATTCATGAGATGCGCCTGAATGTCATGCAATGTCACCGAAACTGTCACTTCAAATGGTCGATAGATTCTGGCGTCGAATGGTTTGAATTCCATTTCCATGTGATCTGAAGTGTTATTATTTGCGTTTTTATTATTCATTTCCGAAAATTTGTCGAAAAGTGTAAAACTATTGCCACTTAAGTCAGAAAACTCTTGACATTCGCCCAAATAGTTCTCTTTTATATTCCAAAGCATTCGAAACAGAGTTCCAAATAAACCGATAACCGAAGGACCGATTTCTAGTTCGACTGCAATAATGTCCGGTTCAAGAGATAATGGATCGAAATCATCCGGTGCTGCGTAGACATACTTTGGCGACCGGTTTGGCCGCATCGGCGACAGTAATATTTCTTCGAGTTCTGGAGTCGTTATATCTGATTCTTTGGGTGAATTGGTTTTGGGCGGAATTGGCCAATACTTGTAAGCAATACTTAGCGCCACAATGGGTGCAGTCCAGCACTCGTACCAATTGTTTTCTCGAGTGACAACATTCCTCCACTTCCTATCATTAGTAAATAGATTTGTTTTAGTAATAGTATTGCCGTCTCTTGAGGTGATTCGGGCGTAGGTATGAAGCGCTTCAACAATGTCCCGATGAGTGTTGCTTTCGGGCAAATAAAAGGCCGCCTCTAAGCTCTCCCCTTGAATCCAGATCTTTATGTCGATATTCGGGGGTAAAAATTCGACAAAAGGCAAGTCAAACGTCATATCGAAAATTTCTCCACAGATCGCAAGCTCTGAGTTCTCGCCATTCAAACCGGTCGAGCAGTCGATCCAATTATACTCATTGGCCAAAGTGACTAATTCGAACTCTTTTAGGACAACTGATATTTTGCAAGTGTATGGCACGAACTTCAATATGTCTGGTCTGGCCTTTCCCGCCCAGTCCTCAATCAAAGCCTGAAAGAACAGTTTGTGCGCATAAATCAAATTAACCGTTGCTTTACAACCGGTTAGACTACAGGTCCACAACTGGTGTTGGTTCCAAACGCGCGGATAAGCGATCTTTACGTCAAACTCAAGTGTTTCGCTGACAGCCAGTGGTCTGAACTGAAGACTAGTGGTTGCGTCCAAATGCATAATCTGGCCGTTAATGTGCGAAACATAACCGGATTCGGAGTTAACCCACGGAATGGTTATTTCTAAATAAGAACCGGGACCTGCATTCACGTGCAGAGCACTCGTCTCTTTGGCCTTTGAGAACAAAACATCGATCTTAGCGTCCGATAGAGTACTTAACCGAATGTCGAACGATTCGAAAAGTCTTTTTTCACCCGCTTTTGGTCTTCGGGTCACTTCCATTGGTTTGTAATCCGAAGGATAAAAGAAATTATACAAAAGCTCTCTTTGGCGGTCAGCCCACGGCCCGTAACTAAAGTCAGTGCCTTTACCACATTTAATGACTAGACCCCATGCGGGAGACGTGAACTTCTCAATTATATCTCCATTCGCGAGCTCTAACTTCTCCGGTTTGTCGGAAGCAATTCCGGGCTCGTCCTGATAGTAGTAAACATCGCTTTTGTTGCTCTGGAATATTATAAAGCCTTCGCCCATAAACCTGGGCGGCTCATCGCTAATGCCCAGGAACTTAGGACTGGGCGCTAATATTATTTTCACGTTTTCGGCCTTACATTTCATTATATGCGTGAAGAGATCGTGTGGCGAAACGGCCGGTCGGGTCGTGTATACAAAGTATGTCTCCTCTATAGCTATCGATAAAGTGCTCGGAATTAAGTGATTCCCGAATACGAAACGACCCGAAGTTATTTCGACTTTAGTCACTGGTATGAGATCTCGCCATTTACTGCCGGTGTCATCGTTCGCCGTATCATTAATGCTATCAATGAGTGAATGATTTCCGACCTCTTCATCCGAATCGGAGTCGTCGTCATTGAGTCTCGACGGAAGACCAAACAGTCTCTCGAGTTCTTTGTATCTCTTCGTCCGGTTATAGAAATGCAGTTCAAAGCCATTTAAGAGCACCAGAAGACGCACTTCTGAGTTCGAAAAGTCTTCAGTTTTGATGTCTTTGGGCATATATGGTAACCACCAGCGGAACACTAACCTATTGGTGCGAATCAGTTATGAGAAACAATTGTTAAGAAACAAATGATTCAAATCGATTGCATGCATACCATCCGTCCTGTATTCGTATAGAATAGTCTTCATTAATGTAAACAAAGTCTCTAAACATTAGTTTTCCCGAAATTGTGGCCAAAGATATGGAACCGATTTTGAAGTAACCGTTTTTGACAAAAAATCGATTCACTATTCGCGACAGTATTAGACCAAATACTCGTGAGTTATAGAACGCGAGATAACAGACCCAAACCATCGCTAATAACCAAATGACGAATGGAATAAAATTACGCCAAAAGAAGACAAACCAATCGGTGATGTCTGCGTTGTCGATGTCCGGAGGGTTTATGAGCGGCCCTTCAGTTGTGTTCAGCTTATTGTCGATTGTATCGAAAATTGCTTTTACATCATCGCTGAGAAAGGGTTGAAAACAATTGAAAAATCGAAACACATTTGAAGTAATGCCGAAAACACTTACAAAATACTATTCGGCTTATCATCGGTTTCGCCTTCAGTCGATTTGCCGTTTATTAATTTGATTCCTCCGGGTGTTAGATCCACTTCCATTTTGACCAATCGGTACCCTTTTATGACTTCAATATCGATTAAATAAATATATTAATTAATTATCAAATAATCGCTTTAATCGCTCATATAATTCATTATTAAAACAATTGTTTAATTGATTTCATTCATCAAAAAATGTTTTGGTTTGAGTCCGGAGTTCAAAATATTTGAGTCAAGAGTTTACACAATTTAAATTTAATTTAATTAATAAATAAAAACTAATCTACAATATTTTTTGTTTAGCAAAAATTAATTCAATATTTGAATCTTTAAAATAAATTTAAATCAAAAATAAAAAATCAAAACAAATATCAATTTTTGTACGAATTTTCATGACTTTCGGTATTTTCTGTCATTTAAACAGTGAATACGAATTCGGTTTCCAAACAACTGAATAGATTTGCGATTATTTCCAATTTATCTCAAATTATAAAATTCTATTTATTTATAATCGACTGAATTAATATCACTTTAAGCTAAAAAAAGCTATTAATTCAATAAATAAAACTATAAATAGTATAAAATCAATAAACAAAACAATTGACCGAAAGCTTAAGTTTTTAAAAATCAATGTAAACAGCAGTCGAACAGCTGATCAGTATTTGTGTTTTGGTTCACGTTTTGGATCAATTAATGCATTTAATTAATAAATTCATTTAAATATTTTGTTATTAATAATTAATTAAATAAATTATTACATTTTCAATGTTTCCCAAATGATATAAATATTATTTTTTGATATTTTTAGCGTCAAATGCACTGAATCTCAAACATCTTTCAACTTTTTTTTCTCGAAAATGTGTCAAAAGTATTCAATTTTTGTATTATATTTAGTATTAATTAAATTATTAGAAATCAATTGTTTGGACAATGGCTTATGTCTGACACCACCGATGGGTTGGCTGTCTTGGGAACGGTTTGGATGCACTACTAAATGCAATGACAATATGAATGACTGCATTAGGTCTGCAATCAATTGATTAATTCAATTAAAACCAATTTTTATATGAAATTCAATTCATTTTTTCGTCTAATAGTGAAAAACTATTCGAAGAAATGGCCGACCGATTAGTGAGCGATGGATACAAAGATGTCGGCTATGATAGGGTTAATATCGACGACTGTTGGATGAAAAAGAGTCGGTCGGAAGACAAGAAACTAATAGCGGATCCAAAGAGGTTTCCCAAAGGCATTAAACATCTCTCCGATTATGTAAAACAATATTTCAATCAATTAATCGAATAATTGATTTGAAAATGTCTTAACAATACTTTCAGATGCATTCAAAAGGTCTAAAGTTGGGGATATATCAGAACTACGGAATGCGCACCTGTATGGGCTACCCGGGTCTTATTGGCTTTTCAAAGCAGGACGCACAGACATTTGCGGAATGGCAAGTGGACATGGTCAAACTGGACGCTTGCTTTACGCCAGTGCACGCTCTGGACAAAGGTTTTGAGGACTTCGGCCAATATCTGAAGGATACGGGCCGTCCAATGGTCTACTCGTGCAGTTGGCCCTACTATCAGTTGCACACTTCGAATATGATTCCGAATTGGAATCTGATTGCAGAGAATTGTAATATTTGGCGAACATATCACGACATTCACGCCAATTGGAAAGACATCTTAGCGACCATTGATTTTTGTGGCGATAATCAGGAGATATTCAATAGGAATGTAGGCCCGGGTCGTTGGAATGACCCCGACATGGTAGGGCTTTGTAGCAATTGCCTCACTCTTACATTTTTAAAGATTATTTTTAGGCTTTTTAGAGGAACTTATTTTAGATAAATTTTGAAAATTAATGAAAACTTAATTGAAATACGAGTTGAGATTTTTTCAATTGATAATTAGTTACTTAACTGTAAATCTCCATTGCGTTCACAAATCAGTTTAAGTAGTTATGATTTATATTTAGTTTAAAAAATTAATTTAATTTTAATGTCTTAAATAAGATATGAAATTGTTTTTTATATATTTAATATTCTACTATTGAGTAAAACATTTAGATTTAAAATATCTACTTCCTTATTTTTAATTGAAAATAAATGTTTAGTCAACTTAACTACGAGTTTAATAGTAAAAATTGAAGGAAATCTTAGATTTAATTATAAAAATCAAGTTTTGCTTATTTATTGTTTAGTAAGAGAAGTAATTTTAATGAATTTTTAGTAATTAATGCAATTATTCTAATCAGGGATTAATAGCTTTTAATTGAATAAACAATTTTCTCTTTTAATTCCTAAGCTTCTAATTGGTAACCCCGGGCTAACCGTCGACCAGGCAAGAGTCCAAATGGCCATTTGGTCCGTACTTCCGGCCCCACTATTCATGTCCAATGATTTGAGAGATATTGAACAAGAATTCAAAGATATTTTGCTCAACAAAGAAGTGATTGCTGTGAATCAGGACCAGTTAGGCCTTCCCGGGCAGAGAGTGTTTCATAACGAGACACTAGACATATGGGTGCGTCCAATACAGCCCCAACAGAAACAAAGAACCAAAAGCTGGGCCTCTTATGCGATCGCAGTTACGAACCGACGAACTGATGGTCCGATTAATATTGAGGTCAAGCTATCAGAGTTGGGATTAACTAAAAGCTATTTATTTCGCGATTTATTCGATAAAATCGATTTGGGATTAATGGATCGAAACGACAAAATCAAACTAACGATCCCTTCGACTGGTATTCGATTAGTAAAAGCAATTCTTCAAATCAAAGACTAATGACTTTTTGTTTCAGTATTTATTGAAAAACTAATTGCAATTATTTTTTGCCATTTGAACCTCAATTTCTCAGTTTATATACAGTCAATGCCGCTTACAACGAACAACTCGGTTCTACAAAATTTGTTTTGTTATAAACATCTTTAATCAATATTTCCATTCCATTCCTCAGTCCCGGTTAGTTATTAATATAAGCAGAAAATCCGTAAATTGTACAAAAAACTGATATATCAATGCAACCCCTGATTAAAATAATTTGATAAAATAAATTTGTTAATTAATCATTAGATTATTCTTTTGGGTTGTATTGATATATCAGTCTTTTGCTCAATTTACGGATTTTCTAGTTATAAGAGAGGGTTCGTTATAAGCGGGATAGAGTGTAACAATTATTTTATGTTTAATCGTTTGTTTTATGTTTTGTTTTTTAACTTTAAATTATTCGATAATTAGTTAAACTGTTTTTTGTTATATATATATATTTTCTAATATGAAAACAACTTTTTTACTTAATAGCAATAAAACAAAAACAAAAATAATTATAATAACGAGAATTGTTCAGAGAATCACAAACAGGTGAGTATGTGTTGAGCAAACGCCTGAGCCGGTTGACTCAAGGTCTCTACGGACACCTTGAGCTGAGACAAGGATTGGCTCAAACTTTGATATCCATTATATATGACTCATGAGTTTGTTTTTTTAAGTTTACCAATTGTTTAAACAGAACTTTTTTTTTTCAAAACAAATGTTTTTCATATTAAATGCATTCAATAAATGTATTTAATATTGTTAATGAAACTCAATAATGTAGACGAGGGTTGGGTTTGTACTTGGTTAGAACCTGGGCAGATTCAAAGTTTCAAGGATAAATCTCGTACGAGACTCCGAGTCTCGTTTACCGAGAAAGTGAATTAATTTTTTACGAAATTCAATTCAGAAATTACCATTGACAATTAGGCAAAAATTAATATGTCGTCAGCCGTGACATAAATAGTTTAAAGTTCCGAGAATTAGGATTTCATACAAAAACAAGTAATAAATGATCTTTTGAATTGTCAAACATTTTAATGTATGCAAATTAGACTAATATTGCCCAATCATAATTTTTTAATTGTACTGCAGTTTATTAGTTAAAATAATTTTTAGTTAAGATATTGAAAATTATCAATATTCAATTCACATTTTTGAGCTGGAATAAATTTTCAGAAAAGGTGGATCTAATTGTAGTTGGGGTTTGAGTACAGTCGAAGTTTTGGCCAAAGGAACGTACAATAGCTATAATTCGAAGTCCAACAAAAATGCTATTGAATAAAAATTTGTTGGATTTAGATAGCTATTGTATTCTTGAAATGTAATGACTCGGTCAAGTGATTGGTACTTTTTCTAATTTAAAACAGATTTTGCTTTATTTAACTTGGTTTTTGTTTCTCATCATTGAGTTGATACTAAACTTTAAACTTTAAGACTATTAAATTTTAAATTATTGAATATATTATTTAATAAATATATAAAAACTACTGTTTATTAACTTATCAATATATATAAATCAGGGTTTCATATGATTGGCCAATCCAGAGAGGGATAAAAGGAAGGATTTTTAGAAAAATTTTACCTAAGAGACCTAATGGGACTAAGAGAGGTTTTTTTTTAAAAAAAATGTCCAGTAACCTATATAATTATAATGATAACTAATTTTAAACCAGATTTACCACCAATTTGTCAACCGTCTTCAATGGCCGGAAAACATCGAGGGGTACCGTTTTGCAAACCAAATGCTAAGGGGGATAAATGTCAATTTTTAAATCAGGGGGTTTTGATATAGCCTCCTCCAACTAAAATCCTGATATAAATGGGGCTTTTGGAGCAAAAATTAAAGTAAATTTATATCAAATGATTAAAATATATGCAGACTTTTTGTGTTGATAACTGAGAGTTCCTAAAAATATCTTAACCCAAACTTAATTAATAGATAAATTTTATTCAAAACTTGTATTTTTAAAACTTATTTTAATTTGATTAATTTTATATTAATAGTAATCAAAACTTTTATTTCTACTTGACTCTTAACATTGTACTTATTGTACTTGACTCTTAACATTTGATCAACGAAATGGAACAATCTATTTTATTTTATTGGCCGCAAGTGGCCGTCAAATTTAAATTTTATGAATAAAATTAGGAAAACTTCTCTAAATTGTTGCTAAATTTAGTTAAATTAGTTAATAATTATTTAAATCTAGTTAAATTGTTTAATAATTACATAGGTTTTTAAAATATTTTTAAACCCCCCTAATTATCCTAAATCGGCTGACCTTCTGAAGCCCTAGTAAAAGTACATATCAGTTGGCCAGACATTAAATTGACAAAATAACCCTTTGACCCAAACCTCGACTGTATTGGTTACAATTCTAGTTAAATCAATTGAGAAAAAGTTGATTTTCAAAGTAATTGAAATAGAAATGTGTTATTAATGCCACTTATTATTACAGAATTAATTTTTTTTCCAAATAATAGAAATAATGAGATTTTAATTAACATTTTTATATAAATGCAAATTAATTTAATGCAATCAGTGATAACAAATCAACAAATATTTCTGTCAAACTATTCAATGTATTTGAACTTAAGATATAAATCAGAATTTGTCGATTGTTTTCGATTAAGATTAATCTGTTTTTTTCAACAACAAAAAAAGTTTTTTAGTTATGTTCTGATTCTAATCGGCTTTAAAATTATGAAAAATAATTTTCTCAAAGAAATTGAAAGCTAGAAATCAAGGCTTGAATAGAGAGTGAGAAAAGTTGCAAACATTTGATTGAATGTTATTAAAGCTTATTATTAAAACAGAAAAATACTATTCATTTGAAAAACAGAATGAATAATGTTTTGCAAATAATAGAGTAGAGAAAAAAGTTTCTTTTCTAACAAATTATAGTAACGCTATAATAGTTATGGAAATTGTGTTTTAGATAAGTTTATACTAAAGACAAAGTTAGGAAAAATGCAAAACTTTTTAATTTTAATCATAGCCTACGAGAAATTTTTTTCTGTCCTCTCTCTCATAATTTCTTAATTGCAATAATTTTTTGTTTTGACATTTTTTTCTCGGAGTTATAAATCTTATTATTTAAATTGAGCTCTTGTTATGTTTTAGGTGTGAAGACTGCCATTTCCAGTTTTTATCTTCCTGGAAAATTAAATAATTTTTTTATTAAGAATATTTGAATAGAGTAAATATTTTTAATTTTAATATTAAGTCAGAAAATATACTTGTTTCACCCCTTGAAATATAGGTAAAAAATAACTTATTATTTTAATTAATTTATTAATATTTTTTAAAAGTTAAAAACGATAAAATTAATAAAATAAAAATAAAACTATCTAAAATGATTAAATTGTGTTTCTGCCGTTTTACCCCTACTTATATCTTTAATCGAACGACCTTGGTTATTGATATTTTATTTTAACTGACAAAATTTTTATGCTATAACTTATAGTCTATAGTTCCTGCTACACAGATTTGAGCAAGAATTTTGATATTAAATAAAAATTTGTATATACTTGAGTCATAACTTATGACCATTGGTATGCTTTTTAATTTTGGGTTTAAAAAAAATTAAATCATTCTCGTTAAAAATGAACATTGCTTAAAAACTACTGTATATAAAGTAAAAGTTCATTTGTAAAACTCGAACAAATTTATATGATTACAACGGAGTTCAATAGGCTCAAGCAATATATAACCAATTTAACGTTTCAAGGTTAGTCTTCCGGCAAGCTTTTAGCCTGGTTCTGATTATGTCAAGATAATTTGTGAATTTTAATGATTAATATAAACTTTAATTTCATATTTTAAATATTAAAAATTTTGTTTTGAAATATTTATAACAACTATTTTGACGAAAAGCAAAAGTTTAAAATAAACAATAAATTAATTGATTATTAATTTTACATAACTTTATGTTCAACTCATGATTGTGTTTTGTTTGTTAATTCAAAAATGGTTTTTATCTACTTTCATAATTTATATAAAAATAAACTTAATCGTCATTTCATGTTTGATAAAAAAAAGTTTTAAAAATTAATTTAAAATAAAATGTACAGATTAAACTATTTATAATTTTGTTTTTTGAATAATTAATATTTCCTTGAATATGTTTAATAATAGAATTTGAATGCACCTATTTACTAAATTACACAAATACTCTTCCTCATTTTGAGCAATAATTTTACTTTTATAATTTTTTTTAATCATTAGTTACAGAACTTTTGGTAACTTAAGCTTCGCTTAGATTTTAAGCTTTTTATTTGATTTAAATTAGATTTCGAGTTGTGTTAAGAAAATTAGTGTATATTCGGTTAGTTTTAATTGTTTTAAAAATGTGATTTCAGGTCAAACTGACAAAGTTACTCGATTTTTGTTTCTAAAATTTATTACTATTTGAATTTTGTTCCTAATACTCATTAGTGGCTAATTAATTACGGGTGAAAATTATAAGTTATATTTTAAAATGCTTATTATGCAAATTAAAATATATTAATTGTAAGTAAGTGTCTTAAAGTGCCTCAAGATATTTGGTTTTTGCATGTTTAACAAAAAGTTAACCAAATATTTTGATTTGTTATAAAAGTTTGACTTTAATGTTAATAATAGTCAAATTATATTCACTTGTATAGCAGTATAACTGAATAGTTGATCGACTAATGAATGATAAATTATTCATAAAATTTGTTACAATACTGACACTTATCACAACTTTTTATCAACTTTTTGGCTGTTATTTAAACTTTCAGAGACAAGATAATTGTGTTTAAAAACACTTAAGGGCACTTTCAGTTATCTGATTTTTGTATGCTTTTAATATAAATCACAAAAACTAAATTATAATTTTTCAACTGGGTATAATTTGCTATTATTATTTTCAAACTTTGTATTCTTGTAACAATTAAACATAATTTTAATTAAAAAATTTTCTCAACAGAACAGTTTAATTAAACAAGTATTAACACTTGCTTAATTTACAGAACTTTATTTGAATAGTTCAAAGATAGATTAAATTGGAAAAGACCGGGAATATAGTCGGGAGAGAAAGCATTACAAGACTTGTAATAATTACCGGCAAAAGCCTTAATTAAAAAGTATATTAAAAGAAAAGAATTCACAGACAAAGTGCGCGTACGTGATATCACCAAATAAAGGCATTCACTAATTACGTCCTTCACTACAAAACGCTTTCTCTCGCATTTAGAATCTATTAATACAATTGCGGCGATTGTTATGACAATTACCGAACCAAAGAAGTTGAGCTCAATTACAAGATTTGAACATGATAGGAAAATTGGATAAATGCAAATTAAATTTACTTAAATAAACACTAAATATAAAACTCAAGTTTGTGTGCAATCAAAGCATTTTGCATTAATTTGTTACGGCTTTGACTGCTATTATTGGCGAACTCTTCCCATGCATTCAACTGAATGTTATTTCTGAATCGAAAAGTCCTTCAGTTATGAATGTCAGCTGATTTACGCGCTTTTAAATGCGTTTAAAATACACGTTATTTACAATATTTACCTAATTTTTCATTGGATTTAATCAATATATATCGTTATATTTGCACTCAATTACTCAATCGCTTCAATTAGATTATCAATAAAGAGTGATATTAAACCAAAAAATAATTAATTAAAGTAAGTTTTGATTATAAAAAACAAATATTTTGTTCACAAAAGTCATAATTTAGTCGAATAACTGATTGGAATTAGACTTAAATTAATTAAAACTTATTTTTGAAAATAAATACATTTATATAAAACAAAACGTGTTTTTTCATTAATTGATTACGTCTTTCACACATTATTTTTGTTGACAATTAATTGATTGGAAAATATTTTTAGTAATGTTTTGATTAAAAAAGTGTTAAAAATATGTTTCAATTAATTATTTTTTGTAATTGAATTGTTTTTATATGAAAGGGAATGGCATTAAGGACTGGTCTGTCGATTGCATACAGGAGTGTATGGAAGCCATCGATTGTCTCGAAGTCTAGTATTTGTTTGAGACAATTGTCGACACAAACCGATGACATAAAGTCGAAAATCGATGAATTGGTGGCGAAGAACAAAGTGGTTGTCTTCATGAAAGGTGATCCGGAAGAGCCGCGCTGTGGCTTCAGTAATGCCGTCGTTCAGGTGCTCTCAAATGACATTAAAAAACAAAAATTAATTTAAATAAAAAACAAATTTAAAAACTGTTTTGCAATTCAAGTCACTCGCGATGACTCAGTTTTCAAAACTAATTTCAAATTTTATTTTTATTCAATTTACGCGAAATTAAATTTCAATAAATTGTTAATTAATTAAAATTAATAAATGTCTTGTAATGTGTGAACGAACAGGTGCTTCGAATGCATGCCATTCCCTACGACGCACACGACGTGCTCTCATCGGAAGAGCTCAGGAAAGGCATCAAAGACTACACTTCTTGGCCGACAATACCACAGATTTTTATGAACGGAGAGTTCATCGGCGGATGTGATATACTTCTGGAGAAACACCAAAACGGAGAGCTCGTCGACGACCTCAAGAAGATTGGTCTCAAGTCAGCCCTTCTCGAGCACGAGTTGGCCAAAGAGAAGACCGAAAAGTAATTAATGTTTAGATTTGTTTTAATTATTTTTAACTATAAATTCAAATAAAAGACAAAATTCTAATTATTTTGATGTGTAATGAAAGAGAAGTTTTATTACGCAATGACTTAGAGTTTAGTTTTGTTTAAACTATATTTATATTATTTTTTCCTTTTTTTGATTCAAATTGAATCGGATTTAAAGAATTGAAATAAAAAATCTTTAATTATTTATTTTGTTAGCATTTACTCAACCATTTGTCTCAATTAAAGTCATACAACAAAGTGTTAGTTTACAGTAAATTTCAATTTATTTTTGATGTTAACATAAAAAACTCATTACTCGTATGACAAAAGTTTTGGCATTTACTGCAAAATAACTTTTTTTTGCCTTTACTTTGAAATTACAATATAAATACACAATAAAATTGCAAAAAAGTAACATTAATTGCAGACAAAAACTACTAAACATTATATATACAACAATTCAATCAATCCTTTCCAATGATTGTCTGCTTTCCTCTCTATTCTAATATCTATTTTGATTTTTGATCGACGTTTGCATCGGTTTCTCAATAATTGTTTTCAGAATAGAATTGAATTTTTGTTGTAATTCAAGGTTTCTCTCGATTCGCAGACAATGAAAATTCTTTAAAAAAATTTTAAAAATTTTATTTGAATTTCGAGTTTACAGTATATATACAGAATAAACAATGAATAAAAAAAGAGATAATTATTATATAATTCGTTTCGCATACAAATGTGAATAAAAAGAACTATAAAACTGATATTAAAGATAAAAAATCTATATTTCAGTGTAAAAGCTATAATATTTATAATTAAAAACAAATGGCAATTACGGCATAAATGTTAGCCACAGTTAGTGCCTATATTTGTCACTACTTGTTCTCTTTATTACCGTTCCTGTCGCGCCTGCCTCTGGTCTTCCGATCTTTGGCGACGTCGGCATTGGCACCAGTTTTGGCCAAAACTGACTCCAATTGAGTTGTTTTCGATTTTTCTTCGGCTATAAATGAGTCCAAATTCGAACTAAACTCTTGTAATCCCTTCTTATGATTGGAAACAGTTGTTTCGAACTCTTTAGTCATCGCTTTTTGTTCGGTTTCACAAAGAGTTTCCTTTTCTTCGACTCTATTGGTTGAGAGGAGAGAATAAATTGAAATAAAAATCAATTACATTAATGGAGGGGTCGTTAGAATAAATAAACAAAACAATTGAGCTTTAAGTCATTATAAGGATTGAAATTTGTAATAAATTACTGTTTTCTTAATTCCAACAAATTTTGCTTCACTTCCTTATGCGAGCGTTTGGTGTTTCCGTCGAATTCGTTCAGCAATTGTCGAGTTCTGTCGCATTCGCTTTGAAGAGAAGCTATTTGTGAGACCTGTTCCTAAAAATACATTTAAAACAATAACAAAAATTTTATAATAAATGTAATAAACGTTTGAATCGAATAAACTGTTATTATAAGGGGAGTGAGAGAAGCGATAATTCATTTATTATTATTATAACAAATAATTAAATTTTGAACTCAAAGAGAAAAGACATTAAATACACGACTGGAAAGAAGAAGAGACGAGAAAAAAAATAAAAGTATTCTTTCAATTGCAACAAAAATTGCAATAAAGAGCAAAACAAAACAAAAAAAACTAATGTTTAGCAAAAATGTAATAATTTATGCGAAATATAGACTAACTTTGCGTTGAGTTTCCATTTGGGAGACGAGTTGTTCGACTTGTTTGACACTTAGTGTCAATTGTTTCTCCATTTCTTCGACCAATGAATTCAATTGATTGAGTTTTTGGAGTTCCGTTAGACTCACCGAACCCTTGAGTGAACTCAACTGCTGAACGATTGCTATTTTCAGTGAATGAACTCTATGTGAGAATAACTTCTCTAATTCACTAATATTAGTGCCATTAGTAGTGCCGTTCGTTTCGCCGATTTTGAAACTCTTGAGCGACGACAGGATTTGCATCCATTGCTCGTCAGCGACCAGTGCTCGTAAATTCGAACTATAATTACTCATAACTGGAGAGTTGACTAAATCAGTCATAGCAGTGATGAACGAATCCAAATCTGATTCCATTTTTCGTATAGTGTCCTCATATTTGCTGCAATCGAGTCGAGACATACGGATACTCTTCCGAATGTCGTCTATGATCTCCGACTCCTGTTTTATCTCGTCTTCCAATTGCTGTTTGCGCTCCCGGGCGAGCACTGCTTCTTCTAAACCGAACTCCTGTTCCTCTACCTGACACTTCAACTGCTTCTTCTGTTCCTCCATTTTCCTAACATTCGCCAACTTTTCTGTCTTTTCGTTTTGGAGACTCTCGAGAATCTGTTGGTTGGCCTTCATATGAGCGCTCATTTCTTGGCTATAGTTGTCGTAGTTCTTAATATCTGACTCATAAGTCTGTATAGTTTGGGGCAAATCTCTAATTTGCTGAATTTCGTCGTCGAGGCGCTGGACCTCCTGTTCTAACATTTGCTGTTCGTCGAGCATCTGCTCGAAGTCGTCTTCAGTTCCATATGTCCTAACAATCAGATCATTCAATTGAGAGTCCAATTGCTCGGAATCGAACTCTTCCTCATTGGAGGTCAAACAGAAATTTATTAACTCGTGTTTGACATCAATTTCTCCCTCAAAGTTCGGATAGAAAGTGCGAATCGGATCCATATTTGAGCCATACTTTACGAATGAAACGCAATTTCAAATATTTATAAAATATTTGCCTAAATCTGAGCCTATTTTATGCTAAATAGCTTTTAAAGTAATGCAAAAATTGGCGAAACTATAGCTATTATTTGGTATTAGAGGCAAAGTATGCAATGTATGTAATGTATGCAATGCGCGAATACTTGGCTTTAGTTTAGAGAAGCGTTAGGTTAGGACTTACAGTGAGAGAGTCGACTAACCACTCAAGCATTCCTAAGACACTACCCAGTGCTCTGCCATTAGTGAACGAAACCAGATCTGACTTTTTGACAGGAAATGGATATTCAAGTGAAGCCATTACTTTCGGGATCTCTGTATCCATTGGTGTTGTCTTGGCTTTAGATCCGAAGAAATAGAATAAAAACTAAATTGCATTCGGAATAAGAAAAGGCAGTCATTAATGCAATTCATTAAAAGTCATAAAATCTGTTTAAATGAATAGAATAATTGAATTCAAAAATAATTACTTCAAAAATCTTGGAAACCTCGCCGACCGTTGGGCGAGTACTGAAATTTTTGCTAATTGGGTGCGAATAACCATTTTTTGTTAGGAACTGAATTATAGGAAAAATTAAAAAATTTAAAATAAATTAAATTACATATCGATTGCAAAGCAATGGATTAAATCAACAAATTTTTTGATGAATTAATTGAGTCTTTGGGGAAAAAATTAACGCAAAAATCAAAGATAAAAACCTGTCTTTCGGACTGAATTCTTGCATTAAAATACTATTTGTCGTAAAAATAGTATTAATTTTAATCCAAAAATCGAAATGTTTTATAAAAACGTAAATAAATTTAGCGAAAAAAAAACTTAATTAATGAATGAATCGAATAATTAATCTAAAAATCAGTAGTAAAGCGATTATAAGAATAAAAATAATTATAAAAATCCTATAATTAGAAACTGAATGAGCGGTGGATGAGAGGAAATATATATTAATAATTACTAATCAATACTTCAATCAACTTATTGGCACAACTTCTGTGATAATTGGTGTCCGAAAGCGGTCGGCTGTCCTTCACGTGACGATTGCCGCCCATACTCGAGCGCCGGGACGACTGCGCCGACGAACAGGTATTCGGTTGATATGAAGCTCTAATTAACAATTAATTCAGAGTTCAATCAAATGTAAAGTTTATGCAAACAACAAAAAATTATATTTAAAAACAAAATATTTTAAATTCAATTAAACTCAAAGTTCAGAAAAAAGTCTTAAAATAAAATATAAAATAATTTGCATTAAATTCAATCAAATGAATCGATTTATAAAATAATTAATAAAATTACAAAAAAAACAGTTTATAATCAATAAAAATGCGTAAAAATGTATTGAATGCAGACCTGTTGTGCTGAGGGGTTAACCCGAAAAGGGGTCCAATCTTTGCGGTCACACTCTTGCGACCACTCGACAGCATATTTGAGCGAAAGTTGCCGAACACTGATTGTCGGGCGCCAGCACTCGGCCCAGCATTGCTTTGTCGCGAGGCCCGGGAGCCGCCACTGCCCGGAAAGTTAAACAGAAGTGCATTGTTTTGGTTCTTTCGCGAAGAAGTCGACGACGGAATGGATGAGACACTCGATGTCGAAGTGAGTGCTTTCGGTTGATTCGACTTATAAGCACTCGGCGGACGAATACCCGACGGACGGCCACCGAAACCGAAATGCGTTCGCCTTTCCATTCAAACTGAATCACCGATTGATTCGATATATAATTAAAAGTAAATAAATACTAAAAACACTTCAAAACAAATCCAATAAACGGTCGAAACACTTGAAACGGATGATAAGCATATGATTTGCCGCCAATCGACCAATCAATGGCTCCAAACAATAAATATTATCCAAAAATTACGACAATTTATTTGTTGAGATCCTTTCAATTGATATCTAAAATAGAACTGAAAGTAAATATTTGACATTAGAATGGCTTATATACTAGATTTGTTGGATAACAAACTTATGATTTATCAGTTTCACACTTTATGTTTTATGTTTAATTAGAATCTTGTCTAATTTTATAAAGTTAATCTTATTTCAACTTTATATAATCTTTAACACTTTATCTGTTACTGCATTTATATAATTATTGTTGACGTCGTTTATGTCTTATTTATATTTTAGTGACGCATTAAATGAGTATAAGTGAAAAATTTACAAAACAAGACAAGTTATCTGAAACAAATATTTTGGTACTTTTTATTACAGCAAGGATATATTATATTTTGCATAAATTTATGTATACAAATAGTACAGAAATAAAAATAACAGAAAAAAATTATAAATAAAAACAATTACGTAATCGTAAACATTGCGTTTTAAATGGATTTTACGTTTTGTGTTAATTAAAAATCAGATAATTGTCGAAAAAAACTAATTAATTGTAATTAAAAATCAATTGAATCGAAAATTATTAAACTTTTGAACCAATTATATCGTGACTTAAGTTGTAAACCAAATGAATTGAATTGAGTTTTCAATGATTTGTTAAATGGATTCGATTCGAGTGAAAGAGGAAATCAATGACAACATCGACGACAACAACAAAACAACTGAAGTATTGAATGAAAATCAGATTAAAACTGAATTAATTGACGACAATATGAGTGATAATACCATTCATTCGAATACTAATACATTGAATCTGAATACGAGTCAAATGAATCTGAACTGTCGTTTGAGAAGAGGCCGAAAGAACCGCCGAATTGGTGGTAAAGTCGATATAAGGGCTAAGCTCGAGAGGAGCAGACAGTCCGCCCGGGAGTGTAGGGCCCGCAAGAAGCTCCGGTACCAGTACTTGGAGGACCTGGTCGTCAAACGGGAAATGGCGAACATTGCGCTCAAACATGAGTTGCAAATGGTATCGAAAAATGTATTGAATTCTCAGTTTTTTTTATCATTCATTCATTCATTCATTTAATTATAAGTTTAGCACAAAATTCAGTTCAATTCAAAACTTATTTCCTTTTCTTTGTTTCTCTTTTATTACGATTTTAATTAATTTCTGTATTATTACTGTTTTGTTCGATCAGTTGTTTATACAAAACAACTCTTAAACTCATTAATTGTCTGTAATTATAGGTCTTTCCTATCAGTGCTCGACTTGACTTGACTTGACTTTTGAAAAGTTTTATTTCAAAAACAAAATTGAATTGAATTCAAAGTATTTATTACTTTTGACATTGTTTTTGTGTCTCAAAGCGTTTTAAACATTTTTTAAAATTTAATTTTTTTATATTGAGTCAGACTTTCAATGACTTATCAGAAAAAGTGCTTTTCTTTTCATTTTTTATATTATTTATTATAATAATTATTATTTTATTCAAAACAACAATTATTGCTATATTTTCTAACTTTGATTTCAAGAACATATTTAATAGCAATTTATTATTAAATTATTGAAATAATTTTTCACTTATCTAAATAAAAAACCCTTTTTTAAACAAAATTTTTTATTCATTTCAAACATAACGTAATTATAAGGTTTCGGACGAATGGAAAAACATTGAATTTAATTCAATTGTACTATAATTTAGATTTATGTCAATAATAATGAGTAGAAATTGGATTTTTAACCACTTATTCAAATCTCACACATAATTTAGATTTAGGTATAAATCGATTGCAAAATCCAAATAATAAAACCTATTGTTTCGCAAACCTCTTGTTGTATGAGATATGAGATTATGTATTGAAATATATTATTGAGATTTGGTTTTTGAAGGAAACTCAAACTTAAATGTTTCGAAAACTTAGATTTTGAATCCGATTTTTGGTGAAGAGTTCATGACTTGTCTTTAAAACAAACATTTAATTGCATTTTAATTATCCGAATATATCTCTATTATGTAATTAAAACTGAATTAATTTTTTTTTCTCTAATTCTAAATCTCTTTTTGCACTCAAAGCAAACGTCGAATTAGATCTAAAAGAATAAATTTGTTGTTGTTGTTAACCACTTGTTTGCAAATAGTTTTTAGTTGTAATTAGTATTTCGAAAATTTTTTGTTTTGTTTTGCAAAGACATAAATCAAACGCTCAATGTTTGGCTGAATTTTGAAAAAAATATGTTTTAATGGATTTTCTGTTAACTCATATACTAATGTCTCGAATGTCTTAATTGAGATGATTTACAAAAGAGTCTGAAATTAATTTTTGTTTCTTTTTTTCAAAAGTAGTCATTAAATAGTCTACCCGTCCGTCGATTTAACTTAATTTTCGTCGCGTTTTGTAACTTATGTTTTGTTAAGATTTGAGACGAACTTATTTAGGCCTAAAGTAGAGCACATGTAGTAATGCCCTAACGAGTCGTGCCGTAAGATATTGTGATTGAACTGACCTTTTAATCGTTTAAATCGATTTTCAGATGACTTCTGATCAAAATTATCTATAATTTCGTTCCAAATATAGGTTTTGAGTCAAAAACATTAGATTTAATTATAAATGTGAGATAAACCGCAAAATTATATTTTTTAAAGATTTTTATTTGATTTTAATGTCTAGTATTTTCTTTAATTAAAATTTCAATTTAATTATAAGTTTTGGCGAAATATACTAAATCTAATCACTCGAACGAAAGTTTTGTTTTTAACGTCGGCTCTGATTTGCTGAAAAAGTTTGATTTAAATATTTTATTTTCGGTTTAATTTATGTATTTATATTTTTAGTGAATATTAACGACTAAATTAACCGTAGATTTGATTGACAATATGTTTTGACCCATAATTGAAATTAAATATAAAATTTTGAGTTTTTAGGAAACAGTTTGTGTCATAAAAAATATTGAAATTTATTATTTAGTTATTCATTGAATTTTAAATACATATATAATTTCAATTAAATTTTTTCCGCGTTTTCCTCTTTTTTTTGTTAAACAATAAAACTGAACAAAACTATAAATATTTTTTCAATTTTTTTCTATTTTTGTTCTCAAGTTTAGATATTTTTCGATATTTTCGAACTTTATTTTAAAAAACAATTAGATTTTTGCCTTTATTTTTGTGACACAAATACGGATTTAATTTTTAATTTTTATTTAAATTAAATTTCAAAGTTCAGACACGATTTCAAATAAATTTTTTATGAAAATAAGCGAAAATAATAATAAAATTCTTGTTTTTATCCGCTTTTTCTGCTCTTATTTAATGAAATATCTCAAAGAATATATATATTTAGAACTCTAATAGAAATATCTATTTTTACGGTATATTCAATCATCACATCCTTTATACTCCATTCAAGTCATATATGAAGTATTGATTGGAATTTTGATCTGAAATTTCGTATTTATTTCATATATAATATTTATATCAAATTTATTTTTTTTCCGTCTGAAATCATGACTCGTATCTCCTATTCTGTAATCAATTTATATTTAATAGAAAGCCTATACTCCTATACTCTTTGTGCAAAACATTAACTATAAAAACATTTGTATTATTCGATTGTATTCTTACTTTTATTCAATTTTTTTGCCCAAAATGTTGGATCAGTTTCGAGAAATCGCTAAAAAAATAGATTCCGGGCATAAACCACAAGAAATGTTGGTTAAAGTCGAAGACGACAAACAACGCAAGAATAGACGCGCTTAGGCTTACAGACAATCAGAACAATCTATACTCGAAAACCGAACGCAAATGTAATGTATATTCGTTTCAATCAATCTATTAATCGCTGTATATCTGTATATATATATATATATCTGTATATATATACCACTGTATAACCCAAAACATATAAATTACTATAAATTAAATACTATTTTCAGAATAATTACAGAAATTTTTGCTAATTTTGCTGAAAACCAGATTATAAATAAATATTAAAGATTTGTTATTATATTTAATTAGTTTTTTCTTTTGGTTTTCGTTAGTCTTTTAACGGAATTATTTATTATTATATTTAGTTTTATGCGAATCATGTCATTTAAAGAGTATTTTTTAAGGAAAGAGTTTTTAGAAAAACTAATTTTTTGTGATTTTCTTCTTTTTTAAGAAAAGCTAATTTTCGAAAATTTATGTAACGTTTCTAATGCTATAATTCTCTGTTTTTTTTAATGTTTAAGTACTTTATATTAATATTAGATTTAATGTATTTCTCGTTATTAATAATAAAAGAGTTATTTTTGTTTAAATAAAAGATTAAAATCTGGATTATTATCAAAATTCATTGCTTTTATGTTGATTTGAGTTTAAACTCATTTTTTACATTAATTATATTCATTGAATTTGACGGAAAATTGAACTGAAATTTTGGAATAAATTTTATGATAATTTTCTCTTTCAATTGAAAAAACAGATTTCATTTTTTATTGTGATATAAATGTAAGTTTTGGTATAAAAATAATTTTTTTTCGCATTTAATATATGTATTTCAATGAATAGTTTTCCGATTTGTGTCAAAAGAAGTGAAAAAATAATAAAAACAAAAAAAAAAGTAAATTTAAAGCGAATACAATAAACCATTGAATTGCACTAAATTTGGTCTTTATTTTATAGTTTGCTTTACATTTCTAAAAATAATTTGCAATTGAATCGCAAAAATAACTATAACTATATGTATAGAGAGAATGGGAGAGAAAAAAGAGTAAATATTGTAGAATATATCAACGTGTTGTTTTTTCCCGAAAAACTGTGCCAAAGCTGTGCTAAAAATTAATTCGTTCGTTAGGTTTAGGCGCAAAAATTATATACTTTTTGAGTTATAAATATATTTTTCAATTATTTAAACTTTTTAAAAGCACACTTTCAACTGAACTCGAAATATCGGCAATATTTTAATTAATTCAACGCAAAAAATGGGAATAATTTGTTTTAAAAAAAGATTTATTACTTTAGATATATATTATAGACTATAGACTTGTTTATACCGAATATTTGCCTAAACGTTACGATTCACACGCATTGCAGTTAATGTTAATTTATATCCCAATACTAATGGCAAAACACAATTGGCGAACACTGAGAGCAATGAGAGGAAAAAAGTCTGTAATTATGTTATCCTCAGATAAAAACACTTAATTGAGTTACAAATACTGTTTTTCTATGTAGTTGTTTAGTGCCAATTCTGTAGATGTGATCATTATTTGTAATTTTGATTCGATGTATATATAAATAAATATATATTTCTAATCACATAAAGTGTGCCACAAAACCTCAATCCAATCCAATGGCCTTCAGAAGTATTAATTTTCCGTTCGATTCGTTAGAATCGGTGATTAATTATCGATTTGAGTATTGGAATCAGTAATTAATTCCTTCTGTTGACCTCAACTCTCATTACATACTATAGCTATATATAGGCTCTGCTCTGGTCTTACAGTTCACTCGAGTTTTACAGTTAATAATATCGAAGCGATTTGTAGATCAATAATGAGATCAATGGAAAAATGCGAATTAAGCGATGCCTAGAAGTCGAATCAAAATTAAAAAAGTTGTATAAAAATAAAACCCAAACTCTTGTCTTATTTGAGTTTATAATTTTCGGTATAACTGCAGAAAACTATAGTTTATGTAATAAAATAATTATTGGATTGGAGTTCGCATACGATGTGTTATGCGAATCGATCAAAGTCTTGCCGGAAGCGCAACTTTTTTCGCCGATTATATAATTTTCTTATTTTCTCTTCTCTTCTCATAATATTCGGTGTTTAATGTTTAAGAAATTTATTTCTATTGACTCTTAAATTGACTTACAATGAAGTGCTAATACTTTCGGAAATATATAGATAGTTCTTATAGGAAGTAAACCAAATATTATAATATTTCTAAATTATATAATTGAAACCAAACTTTTATAAAAACAGATTTATAGCTAAGAATTGATTGCAAATTATGCATAAAAGCCGACTTTTATTCATTTCATAAATACTTTTCATATTTTAAATCTGAATTTCTTACGAATCATAAATAACTTCGAATTCAAATGAGTTATGTTTGGAAATAGCGTTTCACTTAAACTAGTTTTGGAAAATTTCAAATTTATATATAAATCTCTTTTTCTCTTTTTGTTCGCATTTATTACTCTTTTCCTTACATTCAAACTATTTATTATATTTAATGAAAACATTTTGTCTCTATTTATAAAAATATTCTCTCTTTTTCTTCAATTCCTATTTTGTTAATCTAATAAATGTTCGGTTTATACACCCAATCAAATAACATATATTAAACTAAATTACTTTTTTGTTACCATTCATTCCGATCGATGTTTGAAAACTTTTTGCTTAAATATATTTGATTTTCACTAAATATTGGCCATTATATCATATATCATACATATTATATCAATTGAAGATTTAAGGGATTATTGGGAATTAGATGAGGAATTAGGAGAGAATTTGTCTTTTTTTCACTTCAATTATTAGTTTATAAATAGAAAATAAGTACAATTCGTGACGTAAAAACACATTTTATGTAGGAATCAAAGGGAGATTTTTCGAAAATCACTGCAATTTTAATCCTTTAAAAGGTTTTCAGTACATAATTTATTGCAGGCATTAAAACTATATATAAAAATTCAAATACAGTTTTTTTCAATTTAAAAAATCTTAAGAATTACATAGAATTGAGAAATTATTAGTAAAAAGCTATAAATGTTAAACACATTAAAATTAAATTACATTTTAAATGTTTTTAATCTTCTGTTGCTTTACTCTTCAGACATATTTATATATAATATATAATTAAATTTTTTTTTCTTAAATATCCAAAACAAACATTAATTCGTATATAATTTTTTTTTTGTTATTTTTAATATATTTGAATAATAATTAGTCATTAATTATAATATTTATATAACGCATACAATTGTGAGATTACATATAACTTAACTAAAGAAAAAAAAGTATTTTTTTTAGTTTGACATCAATACAGTATTTCATAATATAATTGAATTGAATATATTGGAGAAGAATAGTCTGGAATAGAAGTGTTCGGAAAAAATAGTTTTTCCATTTACTAACTCTATAGGTAATACACATTAAAGGTTTCGGAAATACATTTTTTAACTATCGATATAATAATAATTCACTAATAATAATAATAAATCATATAATCAAATAAAATAAAAAAAATTCCCACAAAAATTACAATACAATCAATATATATATAAATATATTCTCTGTCTATAAGAGCAGCAAAAACAGCCTAAATATGTATTAATATATTTATATATAAAATAATAAAAAAATGTTGTTTAGGAACTAATAATTCATGTGATGTTGTGTACAAACAATCATTTTTCTGTTGCATTCAAACATTCAATAAGACTTCAAAAAAGCAATTCATAAAAAAGCTTCAAATAAAACAATTTTCAAACAAACTATTTTCAAGTGTTAAGAAAGAGCTATTTTATTATCATAAAAAAAAACTTCACTGGACTGTAAGAATGTGTGTGTTGTTATGCATAAGAACAGCGCAATAATCATAAAAAAAGCATTAAATTCGGGTAAAAAGTGTAAAATTTTTTTCTCATATCAATAGACGACTAAAAATCGATATAAAATATTATATAATAATAAAAATCGGAAAGAAATGCTATAAAAATGCTATTTATCAGATTATTGGGGAAAAAAAGTTTATATATCACACAGTAGTTCTGCACTGTGCTATAGATTATGCCTCGGGGCTGATGAGAAGTACATAAAGTAATTATCATTGAATAGCAATACACACTTAATAATTACCTAATCATAAAAAATTGATTTTTGTTACAAATATTACTGAAATTCGTTTTTTTTTGCAGCAAAAAAATTCATTGATTTTCGAATACATAATAATAAAAATCGTATAAATCTTTAGGCAGTTCTTAGACACAGAATTGTGTGTTTGTTTCACAAATAAAAATACATTTTTTCTGGTTTTTGTTTTTATTGTTGTTTTCGTATGACAATCAAAAAGGCAATTGTTTTTCCGTAAAGTATTAAAAAATTCTAAAAATACTTTTAAAAAGCAATAAAAAATCAAATTTTCAATAAAATTTATCGTATAAATCCTGAAGCCTTTGCTTTTGCTGAGAGAGAGATAAGACAAAAAAGTGAACTTTTGTTGATTGCATATTAATATCAGAGTTTTCAATATAATAACATATCAAAGAATAATACTTTATTTTTTGAGTTATGTCTGCGTTCTTATCCATTAATTAAAAGCAGATTATCATTCGAACTGTAAGGCAATCAAACAAATCTCTCACAATCTTTCAAACTATAAGAACAGTATTTATATATATAAGTGTTGTATATATTTATATATATATATATTTGTAAAGTATGTATAGTATGTTGTGGTTAGAGTGGGATTTCAATCATAATAATAATAATAATAATAATACAGTAATAATAAAAACTTATGGAATATAATTAATTAAAAAAACAGAATTTTTGTTGTTTCGCAAACTTTCAATTTTTTGTAACTTTAGTTGTGGTCCTCTTTAGGGCGACGAGAGATAGAGAGAAGAAAATTCGGAAATTTATTAAAATATTCCCGAACATTTTCCACCTTTAATGAGAAAAAGTACACAAAAAAAGATGAGAAAAATTTATAAATAATATATGAAATATGAGTTGAAAGTGGAGTCAAACTGAAGGCTAAGTTTATTGTGTAATTGATGAAAGTCTTGTCTCTATCTTCAGATTCTTGCTATACATTAATGGTATAACTAATGGTCAGAATAAACGGTAATTAATCATAGAATGAGAGGATTCTCTAACACAATAATTCATTTATTTATTTAATGATGCGTTAGATTTAAAAGTTTAAGTGTTTTCCTATTTATTCTTCACTACTTAAGCAACTTTTTCTTATTTTATATTTAGTTTTATTTTTGCTCTTTTCAAACAATTAATGAGTTGTGGACACAAACAGACATTTAATTGGTTTGAGAATTGAATAATTGCATTAATAATGAAGTGAAGAGTGGAAAAGGACAGGTATTTCGTTAATTAATACAATACCTGGTGGTTGACGAACACGAACCGGAGTGGTTGGTAGTGATGCCGAACCAGAACCTAATTGTTTGAATTGGAAGAAGATTTTGGTTAAAAAAAAGAATATAAAAGAGTTTTTTAACAAAAAGAATAATAGAAGTAGAGAAGTAGAAAGTAGATAGTTCACTTCAGATCAAATTTTTTGGTAAAAATAGTTTCGGTTTTCGTTCTCTGTCTCAGACTATCGCTCTCTCGTTAATAGTTTAGGCTTTGAATCAAATTAAACATTAAGTAAAAGTGTTTTCTCTTCACAAAAATAATAAAAAACTAAAAATCAAAAAAATCAAAATCGAGTCAATTAGTTGTGAAGTGAAAAGCCTTGAAATGTTGGCTACAATACAGAGTAGAGTAGTTGAGAAGTTGCAGACGTTTAGAGAATGTCTAGAAATGCGTGATTCCGACTCTTTCTAAATGATGGATCAGTAATGCAGTAATTATTGTCAAATTCAAACAATCGACTCATCGTTACACGACTGCCAGTGCCTATACCCGAGTGAGGGCACACTTTTGTGACGACTACTAAAAGAAAACACTTTCACAATCATTCGTTAGCGAACATCAAAAACTCAACCAAATAATGGTCTTCTGATTCGAAGAGCAAATCAAACCAAATGAGTGCACCGGGAGATCGGAATAATGGGAGAATAGGAGAGCGATGAGAGTGTTGTGCAACTGAGCGAAACACAATGAAACTTAACGCCACTACTAGTCCTAACTATTACTAACTCTTATTATTCAACTCTATATACAGAGTATGTAGTCTTAAAAATATGGAAAGCATTAAAAGATATATAAAAATACATTAAAACATGAGAAGAGAAGAGAAGATTATAATAATAGCAATAATAATAATAATGTCTTTCATAACAATAAATTCTCGAAAACATAAAACTTTTTAAAAAATGATTTGCATTTAATAGACTCTTACCGTTGACTCCATTAACTTTGCCATTGATTCCATTGGTGTTGTGACCATTCATTCTGGCGCTCGGCTCGTCATAAACTTCACCAGTAATTGGATTGCGGCGAACGACTAAATATACAATAAGAGGATATATATAATAATCAGTCAAAAGATGAGAAAAATTAGTCGACAGTAAGAGAATAGATTCATGCGATTAGAATCAATTGGAAGGAATGGTACGAATAGAAGGACTGAAGGACTGATGGGTTGAGAGACAGACACCAGAGACGCAGATGTAATCTCTCAACAGAGCTCTTCAGCTCATTTGTTAGTCGATATAAACAAATGGCTACACTTAAAGGTATGACCCCATCGAACAAGTCATGACCTACCAGTGCAGAGCACAAGTGACAGTCATAGAGTACAGATGGAGAGAAAGTGATCCGAAGTCGAGATAATTCATTAATATTGTTATTACCGGAAATGCAAATTAGTATTTCTCGAATGAATAAAGCAGTTAAACAAAAACAATAAATAAGAATAAGAAAAGTTTTGAGAGAATAAGTATATGAGAAGAGAGGGAAAGGGAGGGAAAGAGAGAGAAAGAGAGAAAGTGAAGGCATTAATGCATTATTCTTAGCTAACAGCGAATGAATAGAACGGTTATGACATTCAGGCTATGGCTCATAGGTTTGAAAAATTAGATCATTAAGTGATTGCAAGAGTTTCTGCGAACTTATTATTATCTAAACTATTAATCAAAACAAATAATTCAATTCAAACCGAAGTCGTATTTCTTGACAGATGCCGATCGAACCAGAGATCCATTATTTCCGTTAGTGTTGTCTTCGCTAAAAATATTGGACTTCATTCGGTCGACGACCCGACGGCGCGGAGACTCCAACTCGTGGCCAAACAATCGGTTTTTGGTGTCCTCTTGTCTACTGCCCCGACGACTGGAGGAGGCGCTCGAAGGAGGGGTAGAGCACTCAGACATTGCATCGCCAAAGAAGTGCCCGTTTGTCGAGCCATTCAAGCCATTAGAACCACTTATTCCGTTGATGGGCGTTGAGGGCAGGGATGACAGCGATCCCGAATCGATCGAATTTAAATCAGAGCCTTCAGACCCATTCCCGTTGACTCCATTGCTGACGGGACCAAATATATTACTGGTTGCACCGCCCGGAGCCTGGATCACCCTTTGATAAGCAATGAGGTAATGACAATGTTATTCAATTAGTTTAGGTTTTATTTATGTGATATTTGTCTAATTATTTATTTCTATTCAACTCTTATTTTTTTATCTCGAATCAGCTCTTCTCTTAATGGCGTCATTGCCTGAGCTTCGAATGTCTTCACAAAGACTAACAGATATTAAGAGAGTCTGACTATAAGTGAAATTAAGCACCAATTGAGTCGATCGTTAGCAAAGTTAACAAAACAGAGTATTTCTATCGTTTTCTCCGAACTCTAATGATCGGATATAACGCCTTTTTATTTATGTTAAGCGATTGTTACTCATTGACGCTTATGTCAAGAACATAGATATCGACATAAAGTAATCGTCAATTTGTATGGATTCGAAACAGAAGGAGAAAATATATAATTAATTTACTTTAGAAAACTGTTTCCCTATTTTGCGTTCATTCGTTCATTCATGTGAAGTAAAAATAGCATTAAATCCAAGACTTAATTGAGAGAAATGCTGTCAAAAACCGGGGGTAATCACACAATGAGGAGTTACGCCTCATATACTAATACCACTTTTCGATAATATTTTATTCGATAAGTAGACCAAAACATTCATTCATTCACTCATCGACTGGTTATTTCCAATCGATTATTTAGCATAAAATAAAATTCTCCAAAAATATAAAACTAAAAGTGTATTAATAGTTACAATGAGTGGGTTTTTTGGAATGGAATCAACGAGAGACCAAAATAAGTTAATCAAATATATATATACTGTATATTTATAATACTACTACTACTACTATATATAAATATAACACGATCAAATAGTGGGTTAACTAGAGATTAGCATAAAATGTGTGAATACAACTGAAAAGACTACATCGCAACTAATTATTAGTTAAGTATTATAAACGGATTTCTGCAAATCAATGATTATATTCTATTGACAGCGGAGTTAAACTTAGAACAAGAAGAGGAAACAAAATTCATCATTTGATTGATTAACTACTGCTAAACAGTAAGCGGTTCCATAAAAACAAAATTCTCGAGTTATTTGGTGAACACCTCTTCATTAGATGTGTTTGGATTGTATTCTAATGGCAAACACGTGTCCGAAGTACACACAAATGCGAGCGATTCTCGATTCAAATTAGGTCTTCAGGCGATTCCTCGTCAACCTGTTTAGCAAGCGCATCAATTTCTTAAGACACAACTTCTGGTACTTAAGGACCTTCAGTGCAAATATCATATAATATTAAACTGAGAAAAATGTTTAGAAGTTGAGAGGAAAAACATTCTTATATTTGCTTAAGTCTTATGTGAAAGCATTGGTTGCGAAAGACAAGAGTTTGGAAGTAATAGTTATTTTAACCAATTTAGGCGTCGAGTCAAACAATTTTAAGCTATTATTATAAAGAGCATCAAAAATAAAGCTTAAAGAGAGAGACATTCGGATCATCAACCTCTCAATGATACAGTTTGTTGCGATGCCAGTCCTATGCCAGTCCTCCAGTGCTCACTACTTTAAATAAATATATAACTTCGTGGGCGTTGAGGTCGACGAGGAATAGGAATTGGAATTCTTTTCTTAGAAACAACAGAAATATTATGTAAGGAGAGAGAGGGAGAGCAGGAGAGGGAGAGGGGAAGAGAGAAGAGCAAAAATGTCATTAGCATTACGGCATCAAAGCATCAATAAAACTAAAACTTAGAGAACAACACCTAAATTAAATGTGCCATTTATGCACACTAGCACCAGATGCCAAACACTGGGCCGGAGAGCACCGGCAGACAACGCCAGGGCTGATCCCTTTCTTTTCACTTAAATTAGTTCTCCTAATGTTTTAGTCATAGATTTATTTTGTTTTCAATTTTGCAGAACATTTATTAACTGATAAATTAGTTTTTAATTTATTCGAAAAATGGATTATCCCTTCAAATAGAATGACTTTTAGTAATAAAATTTTTTTTATATGAATAGGAAGTAATTTCGATGAAAGAGATTTGGGAAAAAATAGTAAAAAATTTTATTAATGAATGCGTACATTGAGTTCAGTTCATCAGTTAGTTATTAAACTGAATGTCGAACCGAATAAACTAAATATACGATAGACTCAACTCTTATTCTGATTGAAACGATCGGAGTCTACACTACACGCAAACAGAGATAACTGACATTTGGGTAAACATTAAACATATCTATAGCTAACGAGAGACTGAAATTTTGTACGAAAACACGAAATCTAATAAAAGCACAAAATTTTTAATTTAGAGTATGCGGAATATAAAGCTAATAAGGAGTTTATAAATAGAATTATATAATTATAATTATATGTCGACTAAAAAATAGAAAATTGGATTAAAAAGTCAGCAGAAATTTAAGCTCAGAAGCGCTTAACGAGCGTTCAGTCAATCAGTCGGAGTATGTGTTGCGTAAATGTTTGCCGTTTTATGAATCACATTATTATTGATGTTTAGAGAAGAGGACAATAAACCGAATGACTGAATACGAGTTGAAAGTGAGATATTATGCCTATCTCTACCACTACCACTGCCACTGCCTCTCTTGACTGCTCCCATACCTCCACCACCATTGCCACCAACGACAGGCCATTATGTACTGCACAGTACGTACTGCACATAACTTACACACTGATAGAGAGCAATACAAACATTGAGAGTGAAAGTCAGAATCGGAGTGAAAGAGAAGAGAAGAGAAGAGAAGAGAAGAGAAGAGACTTTAATGCAAATGAGTTAAAGGCGACTGCAATCGAGCCGTAGTATTGGGTATTGAGAGTGGATTTGGAATTGGAATTGTGTTTTGCCGGCAATTACTTTCGCACGACTCAGACTCAGATCCAGATCCAGAAGTGATTCAAACAGTTTGCCTAAACTTTTTTTGGTTCGGTGTGTGTGGTGTGAGTCAATTGAATGGTAAAAAAGTAGTGGGAATTCTCGAGTTTAGTCATTCTCTCAGCCCTCAAACACACATTCAGTCACTCTCTGCCACTCTCCGGCACTCGACTATTGGTGTGAAGAGAGGGAACAATCATTTTTTCTATGACTGATGTCGGGGAGGCTTTTGAATCATAAAATAGAATACAAAACGATAACGATCTGAGTCTAACTCCAACTCCGGCAGAAGTTTACATACATTTTGCTAACAATTTGAGCGTTAATTATAATATAACTATTAAATAATTCTCTGTTTCTGTATTCAAGTTTATGCGAACCCATTTCACGCTTATCTGTCTCTCAAGTCAGTCATATATTCTGCTACTCATTTCGTATAGTGTGTTGTAATAGATATAAAATTTGTAATAAAAAAATAGTATTCATTCACCTGCTTATCAACATAAACAACATTGATATACAGCTCTGTATACAAAGCTAAGTGTTTGAGCAAATTCAGGTATAATTTATAATAATTATGTACTAATGTTGATCGACACGACTGTTGTAATGGGGCTTACAGGCCCAGATTGCACAACAAACTCATGAATTTCACTCGTTCCACTCAAATCTATCATTAAAATGGCATTTTTTCATTTTAGTACATTTTTTAAGAAAATCACTTTTTTATTCAATGCCTGTCTTTCGAGAGAAAAGTGTTACCCTTTGGCTCATATTTATCATTGAGAGAGAACTGGCAGAGAATGTCTCGCAATATAAACCAGTATATTTAATAATTTGTTTTAATAACAGAGTATTTTGTTTTTATATTCTTAACATCAAATTATTTTCATAGTTGAGAGACAGAGCTTAGAGATTAAGTGAAAAGTTATTTTCCTGTTCTGGCGTTCAGTTCTTTATGAATAGTTTTTCATTTAATAAGAAAAATGTGAATAAAATTAATTTGAAAATAAAAAACAAACTAAAAGACAAAATAAATTAAATATTTTATATACAATAAGAGAAATGGATATTTTGTTATAATGTATATAAAAAATGAATGTCTTTTCTTATGGTCTGCAAAAAGGCAGGTCTTTGTATCGAAAGAGTAATAAAATATTATATTATATTAAATAGGGTTTTATATACTTGAATGACTCGGAACTGAATGTTCATTATCTAAAGTAACGCAAAAAAGACGTTAAAATAATTGTATTTTACGATTAAGCGATATATGAGTTGTATTTTAGTTTTTTTCTTCTCTAAACAAATGAACCCAAAAGTAGAGACTATTCGCCAAAAATATATTAAAGAATCTGAACGATAGTAGGGAATACTGATTAATATACCAAAGCCTGGCATCAGATAATGGCTTCATTTCCTGATAAAGCGACCAATTTTAGAGCCAATATAATCAAAATGAGAGACTATATAATCAAAAATGTTTGGATTTACTCAATCAATAGATATTCTACAAGAGTTGTCGACAACAACAGCGCTGTAGAGACAGAGAGTAACTAAAAATGCGTTTACACGACAAAACATAATGGGTTTTTGTTAGACAGACTATTGGGTTCAAATTTAATGGCAATCCATTCTCTCCCAACTCCTAATTGATATATCCATCAAATTATTTGCATTTATTAAATAATTTAATGCATTTAAAAATTGTTTAATATATTTCAACAAATTGTATGCAAACGATCAGACTATGCAGACATACAATGCTGTGGATGTGGATGATGTCAATACCATTACAACAATTAGTTTGAGTGCTCAGACAGTTTTCTGGCCAATAAGCAAATAATATATTATTATTTGGCGCAGTATTCAGACAATTAAATTATTTTGAAAGCACAGCACAAACCGTATTGACATTTAGGATAGGGTAGAGTTTTCAGTTCAATCGTCGTATCATAAAATCGATAGCCGTCTCGAGTCTGAGACTAATAAAAATAGCAAAAATTTATATATACACTGTATATAGTAATAGAAATAGTAATAGTTGTCTGACTATCTGCTGACTGAACTCTTATGGCTCTACGAGATGTACAATCATCCTCTCGGATGGATATAGAGAAGAGAGAAAAATGAGATCAGATTGGCCTCCAATACAGCCGAACAGTACTGCTCTTCGCATCCAATGACTCATTGCAATGACTGAATGCAACGCAAAATAAGTTTTTATGGAATAATTTTCTGAAGCATCAATTTTCATGCCATGGTCTAATACTAGGCTTAGGCTCAGATTATCAAATAAAATAAAATAAAATAAAAATTTCATTTATTTTAGTTTTCATTTTTCTATGGAATTAGTCAATGGATTCAAATATATAGTTTTGAATAGATTCTCGAAAAGTGAATAAATCGACACAAAAATGAGACGAAATGACTGAATGAATGTCTATATACTCCAGAGGTCTTTGAACGGAGAAAATAATTAATTTAAGCGAATTACGCATATATTGTTCGGCACTGGTATTCATATTCATAAATATACTGTCGCTTCGAGATAAAAACCAAACGGAAATCAATGCCAAAACGCCATAATAGGATGCAATGAATTGCAAGAGAATTACGGATTCAATGTAAGCCTATTATTGCGTAGGTATTGCATAGAAGCACACAATCATTGCAATGAAAATAAAAGTTTTGATAAACACAACAAAAGACTGAAATGCGTTTGAATTGGAAACTAAAAGCCGTGATTCAGATGATTATCACCACTGAAACCAAAAAAAGAAACAGTGGTTTAGGAAGCGATTTGTCCTAAACAGCAATTTTGGTGAAGACTAACAATTTCATTAAACGCATTTAAAATACGAAATAACACAAAAAGAATTAAATAATGTTTTAGTTTGTTATCTCAGAACGAGATTTATGTTTTTATAGCAATTTAATAGGTTTTTGCATAAACTGAATAAAAACGAAACGAAAATTAGAATTTAAATGCAATAAATAGAGATGTTTTGCGTTGATAGCAATTAAATGCACATAAAGATTAAATTCTTAAAAAATTAAATGTTAAATAAATTGTGAAGACGCGCATACCTTTTGCCCCTGCCAACTTTGTCCAGTTCGACATGACGGTAATCGTAAACCGATGGCATTTTCGTTTTGACAATATCTTTCATTCAAATTGCGTTTACGAGAACAACAAATAATAAAAACACTGTTTTCTATATATTATTTGGTTAGACAATCAAATTCTAAGTTTCTTAGAATTTGCGAAAAAAAAGTTTATAATAACAACAAAAAAGATATTTTAGAAATTTGTCGATTTGTTGTGAAATAGGTATTTAAAAAACACTGAGCGTTAAAAACAGTGTTAGAATAACAGGAGTAGAACTGTAAGGGATTTAAAATTTAAATCGACTAAAAATTTGTTGAAAGCGATTCGTTTGAACTTTTCTCTTCGCAAACTTTGTGATGACTTTCCGCAAGACTTCCAACAATTTATAACTGATTCGAGAGGAGAAACTCGTCGATAAGCGAGTGTTGTGTTTGTTTGCAATAATAAAAAACGTTTTAGGAGTTGAGGCGTTGTCTGGACACTGAACACAATATATAGATATATAGATATATATGTATATATATTATATATATCACCGAAATATTACACAACAATACACTGGAATAGAGTTAGTGTAGACTCAGAGCAATGGCATAACAATTGATGTCGAATTCGTATAATATGCTAAGCATTGGATGTGAAGTAACACAGAATACAAGTCTCGGTTGAGAGAGAGGAACAGCAATGAGAGAGAGAGAGGAGAGAACTGAGAGAACTGTTCGCTTAAGTATCAACTGTTGTTGCAGTTGTGATCACTACTGACTGCTAACTCTGTGCCAAATGACTGGAGTTTAGAGGGAGAGCGAGAAGATATTGAAAAAGTTGGGGCAAAGGATGTGCTCGAATACTGGAGTATTAAGCAGATCAGAACAAGCTCTAGTGCCTGTGCCAGTGCTTGTGCCAGAGCTGCTGCTATGAGTGCCCAAATACCGCAACTTCAAGCTCTGGCAAAACCTGCCCACCTGTCTGTCAGATGCTAACCCGCAGGCGCTCCACAACTATTGCAATCAGCACTAAGAGAGCACAAGAACTCTGTTTTATTTTATTTGTATTTAAAGTCCAAAACTTATATAAGATTCGAAAACTTTTTTCCGATCACTGCTTCTAAAACACATTTCAGTCTAAGTCTGTAGTACTGGACGTACACAAGTAGTGGTGGTTTTGAAATATCCCGTCGGGACTCAGCCGAGCGTACAGGAGATGGTATGCTATTATAGTATACAATTGTGAGACATTGGGTAGAGCCCACCCACTCAATGCTAGAAACACAGGCGAGAGGGCCGAGAGAGCTAGAGAGAGAAAGAACTACATCCGCCCGAAAACATATTTTCCTTTATTTCCTCTTTTTTCAAATTATCAGATCATTGCGTTCATAGAGAAACACAAATGAGAGCCAATCCCTGTGCCCGTCGTTATTGTGTTGTTGTTGTTGTTTATGTTGTTGTTAATTATTTTTGACAAAATGCTAACATTAGACAAGAGAACAGAACAGTGCAGAACACAAGTGCAGAGCAGAGGATGAAAAATGTGAAATCAAACACATCAGACACCTATCGCTCGAAATAAATCGCTATAAACGGCGCTCAGCCTATCATTAAGTCCTATCTGTTTATTGTTTATCTGTCGGTGCCATTTAGCTCACACCTAATTCTCATTCAGTTTTTCAATAAGTTTTGAAATTTTAACAAAACACCAAAAAGAGGCTGAAAAGGGCGCTCCAGATAGACAATCAAAAACAAACAATTTTAGACAAAAAGTTTATTAATAATAACAGAAATACAGTTAAGTATTGTTGCAAATAAGAAGTGAATAACAAAACCCAATACTCTTTGCGTTATTCCTTATAAGCTATTAATACACAATTCAATCCATCACTGCATTAGATATCATTCGAGATGCAAATCATGATAAATAACATCCCTGAGCCTAAACCCAAACCTAAACATGATAAGCACACGCAATTGTCTAACCAAGCAAGCCAGTCTATATTTATACATTCTCTGCACCAATACCTCAATTTCAATCCAACCCTGTGCTGCACCAGAGCCTTCACCGCCCGATGTGTACAATATTTTCAACATTTCTCTCTAACTTAGATTTATCTAATATTCTCAATAATTTTCAGTATCTCAAACGCACACAACACAGGAACGCAGGCACAGGAATAGAGGAACGGGACAAGAATTATGGCCACAATATCTATGGATGGCATCACGAAAAGCTCGAAGCGGTGATGGGTGGGTTCACTGCTCGGGTTCGGTATGGCTGTCACTATGGCTATGGCTATGGCGAGAGCACCCGAGCATTGCTAAAAATTGCTTACTGCTCATCAAAGTAATTAGTTCAATCAATTTGAATTTTAACTAAACATATATACCGTATATACACACATAAGGTATATACACAATATGTTTAGTCGATTTATATGTATATTATTAGAATTTTTGAATAAATTCCAATTAATTATAAATTAAATATAATAATTAGATTTATTTACAAATCAAATGATAATATGATGACTATTGGCTTTGCGTAATAACTAAATATTTGTTTAAAATTTAAATAACTACTCAATTTTCGTGTCCCCCACCAGCACTATGTGCTCGAGCCCTGTGCATCACTCGCTCAGGACTTTAATGCACTGTATGTTCGGGCGCTAGCATTCAGCTGTTAAGCCCTCCGATTGCCAACACATTAGATAGTATTTTCAAATCTTAATTCTGTGTTCGCTCATTTTTAAATCTCTCTTTCCTCTCTCTCCCTCTCCCGCTCTCTCTCTCCCCTCACAACTATCTATCAAAAAAGTTGTTGTTTTTCGACCCAAACAAACACTATTTTTTCTTATTGTTATTTAATGGTAAATAGAATAATAAGAAAACATTGAGAATTATATAGTAAACTGTAAACTGAATGCCCGAACAGAACCCCAACTTAAGCTAAGGCCCGCATATGTGTGTGTGTCTGGTCTTCTGGTTCAGGCATTCATTTATGGAGTTTTCGTTAATAATTTCTCTCAACTCTCAACCGGTATTCGCTATTATTGGCCGAAAGGCATAAATATATAAATTTATAACTTAAAAATTTTTGAGGGAGAGCAAGAGAGAGAGAGAGAGAGAGAGAGAGAGAGAGAGAG
>JAQFXP010000082.1:0-49630 GCA_034693685.1 Belba bartosi | reverse complement strand
GTATAAAAAACTGTGAATGTAACATTACTTTATACTTTTAACAGAATTAAATTATCTTTATTTATTAAAAAGTTATTTAAAAAATACGGCGGACAAGATTAATGGTTAGCCTCTTTAGATATTTTCTTCGCTTTTTACTTTTTTCGCCACTCCAGCGCCTAAACCAAACTTCTTGTCTTGGACAGTCTCTCTGCCTTTTTACATAATTTTAATTATTTTTTAATTGTTATTTATATTTTAATAAAATACAATTTTATAATATTTATAATATTATTTATAATAAAATTATTTTGTCAATATTTAAAAAAATTATTAAATTAAATTTTTATGTAAAATAATTTAATTAACTTGCCATATTTTACTGTTAAAAACTCAAAAAAAAAATATTTTTAATTTTTAAAAATTTGTTACTTTTATTTTTAAACACAACAATTACTATAATATTTTATTTATTGTTACAAACTATATTGTTAAAATAAAATAAAAATTTTAAAAAGTATTAATCAAATTGAAAAATTAAAATACATAAATATTTTATTTTGCTTTAATTTTACATCAAACCAATTAATTAAATTTAAAAAAAAAGTTTAATCATATAATTGATAAATATTGATAAAACCTTTTAAGTTAATTCAAAATTTTAGTACATTTTAAGTGCATAAAAATAATAATAATAAAGTATTGATGCACTTCTATTATATTGATATATTGTTTTTAGATCTGCTACAAAATGACGTAATTTAAGTACTTTCTGCAAAAACAATTGCATTTAAACAGTCATTTGTGCCATAAAAATGGGAATTTCCGATTAAACATTAAAATTTATTATTGAGTTTCATTTATAAAATTGTCATGACACTTTAATTACAGTAATATTATATTAATATTAAATAAAATTATCTTTTTATTAGTTTAAACTAAAATGTTTAATATGAAACATTTTCCAAGAATTTTGGTTATTTTAAGAAAATTTTAAATAAAAACTATTTAGATAAATGGTATATTTATTTCATAATTTATTTTTGATCTTAAACAATATAATAATTTAAATAAAATTGATAAATTTTATATCTGATTCTTAATTAATCTTTAATTTAAATTATTGGTTGTTGAAAAATTGCATACAATTGTTTTTGTCTAGTTAATTTAAAGTTATTTAATATATTATAAAGAAAAATTTTAAGAATTTAGAATACACAAAATTGCATATTTAAAATAAAAATTTAAAACAGAATAACGTTTTTGTTTTCACTATATTAATATTACAAATATAATTTAATTTAAATAATTATTTATTGAGCATGTATAATGAAATGTATAATTTATACTACTAGGCAATTATTTTAAACAAAGTCTATCGCTTATAATAAAATTTTAGTAATTTTTAATTTATTAAAAATAAATTTTTTGAATAATTTACTTAAAAAATTATATTTAAGTTTTATTGCTATATAGAATTATTAAAAGATAAAATTATTTACATGTATACTTAAAAATTAACTATGAGATTTTTTTTTACACATTTACTGTTATAAGAATATTCTTAATTCAGATTCGAATCTAACTGTGTAACTGGGGTTTGAGATAACAGTTGTTAAAAAAGATAGATTATGTCCTAAGAATTTATAAAATTAAAAAAAAAATTTAAATAAGGATAAATGGCGATATAATGATAATCTTTGTTTAGCATAATTTTATAATTTATTGTTTTTAGTAAAAATTTTATTTATTTCAAAATTTATTTAGTTTAAATCAAAAGCTCTAACGTAAATAAAAGTAAAATAATTAAATAAACTAAAAATTAATAATTTATATAAATAAAAATAATAAAAAAATTAAAATTATGCAAAACAAAGATTGTCACAATATGGTCATTTATTTCTATTAGAAAATTCTTTATATGACATTAATCCTTAAAACATAAAATATCTTTTGTGACAACTACTACCTCAATCTCAAACTCTCCGAACACAATTGAATACGATTTAAAATTACTATATTTAAAACATTTGAAAAAAGACATTTAGTTGTAGATAATTGAGTTAAGGGCAGAGAATAAGAAGGTCGGTGCCGATTCAGAGGCATCAGGTTAAAAATTTTTTCAAAAACGCTTAAAAACTTATATAATAAAATTAAAATTTAATTGAATTTAAACCGGATTTAACTTTTCAATTTTGGTTAAAAACACCAAAAACAAAAATTGTCGGCCGCCTTTGGCGATCGGTAAAAAGTTAAATAATACCTTTCGAGGACTATATGCTAAAGGGGATAAATGTCAATTTTAAAATTAGGAGGGAATTTTGGCTGAGCTGCCCTTTTAAATGTTTGGTTAAAGCTTTTTCTGCCTTTTCAAGCAATAAAATAATTAGTTCAAATTTTCCAAAATTTTAAATGTGTTAAATTTTTTTATAAAATTTAATAATTGCATAAAAAATTAATTTGAGATAATCTAGCATTTTTAATTTAATTAAGAATATGTAAAAAAGCTAGCTATAAAATTGGCTGTATGTAAAGGTAAGACGGTCGTGACAAAAATCAATAATCTAAGCTTAAGCAATCTATTAATCAAATATAAAATTAAAGTAATGTAAATGTATCGTTGTTAGTACTGAAATCTTACAAAACTTTTAATTAACAGTTTCAATAAATTTCAGTGAAAGTTTCCCTATTAAAAGTAACGCTGCCTATTAATAACATTTTAAAATTATATTAAATTAAATATTTTTGTTTTAATAAAATAAATAAATAATTTGCTTAAAATTACTAAAATTATAGATCATGTGGCAAGATCTCAAAATATTTTTAAATTTTAAAATTATTTTAATTATGATCAAATTATATAATATAATATAATAAGCGCAGTTACAGTTGCCATTGGTTGAGAGCAATTTGGCTCAAACTAGCTCGCTTATTGGTTAATAAAATTTATAGTTTGCTCAGAGAGTGCTTAATGTACTAAAATGTACTACGAGCTCAGAGGGAACATCTATTAATTTTGGGCAAAATTTATTACGTTGTCTATTATAGTAAAATATGCAAAAATTATTTTTTTAACTTTATTATTTAAAAAGATATGCACAATTAAAAAATACAATAATTTCTTATAATTTATAAATTTTAAACTTAATATATAGTCAAACTCAGGGATCGAGAAGGGGGGATCAGGCAAGATTTTCCTCCGCTGATTTTGAAAATTTGGATTTACCCCCCCCCCTAGCATTTGGTCCGAGAAAAGGTACCCCTTTCAACGTTTTGCCGGCCGCCTAAGACGGCCGGCAAATTTTTTGGGTTTTTTGCTCAAAATTAGAAAATTTTCTCTAAATTGGTGCTAAATCCGGTTTAAATTCAGTTAATTTAACTAAATTTAGTTTAAATCCGGTTTAAATCCAGTTAAATTGGGGAAAATTTTATCATAAATATATGGGTTTTTTGAGCTTTTTTGGAAAAATCTCCTCCCTGATCCCCCCTTAGGTTTTTGGCCAAAATTTTGAGAAAAATCCCTCCCCTGATCCCCCCCTGGATTGGCCGACCTTCTCGATTTCTGGTCAAACTAGATGAGATAATTTAATTATTTTTTGCTAACACATATTAAATCAGAATTAATAATTAAATAAAATATTTGTATAAACAATTTTCTTGTGACAGGAAATAATATTTAAAAATATATAAACATTATTTTCATATTATTACCAGTACCAAAGAAAATCAAAAGTTTCTTTTTACTAAAATGTTTTAATTAAACACAGCTTATAAATAAATTTTACTTTGACTTTGAGTTTTCTTTGGTTTCACTATGAAAATCATGTTTATATTTTTTAAACATCATTTGCCATAACATAAAATTTGTTTTTATAAATATTTTCTCTAATCATTAATTCTGCTTTAATATATGTAGAAAATATAGTAAGAAAAATAATTAAAATATCTCATCTATTTTGCTTGTTAACTAAGTTTGAAATTTGAGAATAAAATCTAGCCTAGTGCAAAGTTGTTTACAGTTAAAAGAATAAGTTTATATAAACTGTTAATGAATAAATTACATATCATTGTGAGAATATCATTATTAAATTCTGTAATTATAAATTTGATATTCCGACATTCTCTTTATAAATATATAATTTAAATTAATAGAATATTAAATAATTATTGATTATTTTTATTAAAGTTATTTAATAAAGGTAAATAACTATAATTTAAATTAATATAATTTAAAAACTTAAAATATTATTTTGATGTTTTCTTCAAACTTTTAAATTATTATACACTCAAACCGTTTATGATGGCAATCCTCTTTGTGTTAGTGCAATATTTGAGATACTTTTTATTTAAAATTATTATTTATTAATATTTACCTCTAATAAGTGAAAACTTCTTATAAATGATCTAAATGTTTGGTCTTGAAGAACTCAAATGTTAATATGTTAATCATAATTTTAAAATTTTAATATTATTTACCAGGAACATTTTAAAAATAAAAATAGAATTTCTATTGAGAAGTTTTAACCAAAATTTGACTTAAATTATGTTTTGTAATTAATCCGATTTGCAATATAAAATGCTGTTTTTATTTTCAAACTGCTTCTAATAAAAAATAATTAAAATTTTAAAATTATAATTAACATTAATATCTTAAAACTATAATTATAAAATTTTGTTTGTACCAAAAATAAACATTACATTTTAAAATTTTATTACTAACTAAAATTGATTAAAATTATGTATTAAAATAAAGTCTAATTGTTTATAGATAACCATAACCAATTTTATTTATAACACTACTTCTATTTTATAAAATAATTCTTAAGTTTTAATTTTAGATATCTTACCTCATAATTTAATAAAGACTGTATAATAGAATTTTATTTTAAGTTAAAATGAATTGTAAATTCTTAAAATTAATTCTCGCGTTATATTTAATTCTTATAAGTGACTTGGTGCAATAATTAAAAATTTTTAGGTATTATTTTTTCGAGGTTTAATAATTATGTTAAAACATAAATAAATATTTTAGGATAAAGCTGTAAGAGCGGTGGCCAATGTTTTTTAATCAATTATTTAATAATATAACTAAACATAGATTGCTTTTTTTTGCTTTTAAATTAAGCTATTTATATATTTAAATCCGTCAGTTTAATTAGAAAAACCAATTTGTTCTTTTGAGGAATAAGTTTGATTTAAAGTTATATCGATTAAGTTAAAATTTTTATATTTTATTAATAAATAAAGTACATTGTTTATGTATCATTAATAGTAATTATTAAATTATATAAATTTAATTTGATAGTTACTTTCTCGATATATTGATATAACTTTAAGTCAAAATTATTCATCAAAGGGGCAGATCAGTCAAGTGCCTAAATTAGGACAGCTTTGCATGAGCTAATGCATTCATAAACATTTTTAAATTTGATTATTTTTACTTAATATTAAAGTTTATTTAAATGTTTTATTTTGACTACTTTGTTAGCTACTAGTTATAAGTATTTTGTTTAAAAAATATTCTGGTTTTTTAAAATAGACAATTGTAGTTTATATCTAGCATGAGAAAGTCAAGTTTTATTTGCTTAAAGTTAAATATTTCAGATACATCATATACAGTATGTTAGATTTGTAATCAACTCATTTTAATTTAAATTAATAAAAATAAAATAAACTCAATAAAAATCTAATAAAACAAACCTAAAACTCTATTACAATTATTTATAATTTTTTGTATTGTTTCGATTAGTATTCTTAAAATTTTAAGTAATTTGATTTATATTAAGATAATTGTTGTTATATTTAAATGTAATTTAATTATTTACTGATAAAACAATATAATAATAATATTTATAATTTCAAAAATACATAAAATAATTTATACAAAATTACATTTTAAAAATAATGTTCTAAATAAAATGTTTGTAAAATAATTTTTAATAAAATTTAGTGTTTTGTTAATTAATTTATTTATTTCTCTTATTTAAAACATATTACTTGTCAAATAATAATAGTATTAATATTTGTGAAAATTCATTATATATATATATTAACAGAAACTCGTTCTAGACCAAATCTTTCAACTCTCAATCACCAATGTCTTTTATCGAAAGCTTTAGTGTTAAAGCATGTGTGGTTTATCTTGTGCCTTAAAGTATATATTTTATTAATTTAAAAACACAAATACTAAAAGCATATTTTGTTTATTGATATATTCATAACATGTGGGACTGTACGAGTAAATCAAAATCAATGGAGAAAATAATTTTAAAGTAAAGTTATATCGATGTATCGTTATATTAACGCTCAAGTTAAAATTTATATATTTTTATTAATTAATAATGTACATAGCTTATGTACTATTATTGTCGTTACATAATACATAAGCTATGTAAATTATTAATTATTAAAAATATATAAATTTTAACTTGAGCGTTAATATAACGATACATCAATATAGCTTTACTTTAAAATTATTTCCTCCATTGATTTTAATTTACTCGAACAATCCCACACATTTATTAAGTTACTGGTAATATGATTATAATAATTTATTGAAATCTAAAGTTTCCAGTTAAATTTGTTATTCAAAGTTGTATAATAAATTTTTTGTACAGATTTTTAGAAAGAAAAAAAATTAAATCAATTTTATTATTTTATTATTTATTAATAAAATTTTTTTAAAATTAACTATAACTTATAAGACAAAAAAACAAATATTTTATAGAATTTTGACATTATTAATTAATAAGTTAATGAGTTTAATTAATTAATTAACTAAAATGTCACTTTAACGCCCAGATATACAACAAATGTTAAAATTATATTTACAATAAATTAACAAAAATAAAACAAAATTATTCTAAATTTAAACATTTTAATATAAAAATTTAATATTTTATTTAAAACAAAATTTAAATTTTATTTTAATTATTTGGAATATATTTTAAATATTAATTGTTTGATGAAGTATAAGATAAATGTTTAATTAGTTAAATTTTACATAAATTATATAAAACTGTGTCACACAATAAATAAAATAATATTTTATTTTTAAAACTAATTATAGATATTTAAAAGTTTTGTAAATTAAAAAAACGTAACTTTGAAATAATGTTAAAAAATATAAAATACTTTAATAGATAATAATTTATTGATTTTTATATAACAGAAATTTCGGATAAAATAAATTATTTATAATTCAATTATTTTTAATGCTTTTGATAACTATTGATACACAGCTTTTAAATGTAAAGAAGAATTGGTTTAAAGGTAAACAACTGATTGAAATAATTAGAATACATGAAAAGATCAGGCAAATATTCCATAATTTTGAAAATTGGCATTTATCACACATAGCATTTAGTCCTCGAAAAGGTACACTCTAAGATTTGCAAATATATTGGACTTTTAAACCAAAATTAGAAGATTTTTTTTCTAAATTAATGTTAAATTTAGATTAAATTCAGTTAAATTAACTACATTTAATTAAAACCCGGTTTAAATTCAGTTAAATTTGGTAAATTTTTTAAAATAAATATATGGGTTTTTGAGCGTTTTAAAAAAATCCCTCCCCTGATATCCCCTGGATTGGCCGACCTTCTCGATCTCTGTTAAAACACAGTATATAAGTATACAAGACTTGTCACGTAAATCAGCTTGATGTCTGCTATTAATTAATATTTCCGATTTGAAACAAAATTCTTAAGTTAAAAAACAAATTTTTTATTGACTAGCTAAAAAATTGCTTCAAAGTTTTATTGACTTTAATAATGGAAAAACATAGATTTCATAACACTTTTGCAACTTTTTATTTAAGCCAAAAATTTTTTATTTTGACCTCAAAATTTCCCTGAACCTGTCAGTTTAAAATATCTTTAACAAAGAATTAAATTTTTTAAAAGAAATAATTTCTGATATTTTTCTTTTTAAAATTAGTATTATTTTATATGTAATCAATTAAATAATTTGTTGAATTTTATTATATTAATCATTAACTAAAGTATCATGTACTATTTTATTTTGGCAGTATAAAAACATTTAGATTTTATATAACACAAAATATTGTTTTTGGAATAACTCCTAAATAATTATTGCTTTAAACGGAAAAGAATTAAATAGTACAGTTTGATCTATTCAAAGATAAATAAAAAATTTCAAAAGCTTTTCATTTGTTTTACCACACCCATTTGTTGATATAAATTTGCATTATTTAAATAGATTAAAATAATCTTAATTAAAAAATAACAAATAAATCTATTTAAAAAAATACAATCTCTTTACTATACCAGTAATAATTGTAGAGTTAGATTTACTACAAAAATTTTGAGTAACGTATAATTTTAATTTTAGCAATTACTTGGTGCTTTTTAAAAATTTTTGCTATTATTGAATTTAATCATAATTCTAAACATTTATATTACAATATCCTTATCAATGCAGCAATTTGTCGATCAATACTTGTTTTGTAAATGTGAACAAAAAGTAAAAACCTAACTTACATGTTGAACTCTTAAGTTTGTGCCAGCTCTAGTTATAAATATTGTAACCCAGATGCTCAAAAGAGTTGTCACTTTTAATGTTATAAAAGTAAGATTATTATAGTCATTTATTTAAAATATTTATTTGCAGTTTCTAACAAGTGTTAATTGCATTTACAATAAATAAATTAACATAAAACTAAAATATTTGTAAAATTAAGCTTTTGCTCATAAAACAGGAATTTTTCTAATTTGACCAATATAATAAACTTAAATAACAAATATGTTTATAATTTATAAATTATAAAGGTTTATTTTTAAGAAATGTATTATTTTACTCATTATTTATATTATGAATTAAAACAATTTATTCAAATTGTAATCAAAATTTTTATTTTATTTTTATATTTAGTTTACATAAAAAATAATAATATTAATTAATTTAATTAACATTAAATAATAATAAAATCATTTAAAGTTTTAAACATAAAAATATAAATTATATTAAAAAAGACTTTAAATACTTTAGTTATAAAAATGAGTATAAATTAAATGCAATAATAGTCTGTTCGCCGAAACACAATTGGATGCATCGAATCGATATCAAATGTGATGATTGACAACAATTCTCAAAAAATTAAAACAATTCTTTAAAAAATCTATTTCTGAGTCAAAGTGTAATCGAGAAACAGTTGACACCAATTCCTGCCGTCCTCTTGGGTGCAACAGAGAGGGAAAGCCATTTCTGATTTCGTCACTTTTGCACACTTTTCGCAAAGACTTCTTAATTCCGATCCGGAAGAGCACAGATTCAGTGAATTTAAATTCTTAATCAGATTTGAATTCTTATGAATTGGTGAACCATTCGTTTCGCTCCCAATGTATAGAATTTGTGGAATTATTAGAAAAACAAAAACTAAGTAAAACACAAAAGATTTGTAATCTTTCAAAAAAGTTAATTTTGACATATTTTCAATTATATAAATTGTAGTGAATAGCGACAACAAAAACTAAGTTTAAATCAATTGTTTGTCTTACTATCAAATGAGAATATTGTATGAAATGATGTTTAAGCGACGGTTTTATAGAGTTTTGCCGACAATCTAATGGGCGGAGACTTAACGCAAACGTTGGCCCAAAATCTTTTGTATCATATCATATACCGAGAGTTGCTTTCAATCATTTGCCACTTCTCTCTCCCTCTCTCTCTTTCCCCCTCTCTCTCTCCCTCCCTCCCTCTCTCTCTCCTGCTCTCTCTCTCTCTCTCTCTCTCTCTCTCCTGTTCTCTCTCCTCTCTCCTGCTCTCCCTCTGCCTCCCTCCCTCCCTCCCTCCCTCCCTCTCTTTCTCCCCTGTCAGCCCACACTTTAATAAAACTAAAAACAAAATTAGAAACGAAATAATATGTCAAGAATTTCCAGCGTTTGCATCACAAGTCATAATCTATGCCAATCCAAGGATATTAAAAGATCCGGTTTAGACGTTTCGAATTGGTTTTGATTTATCAGTTTTATCCGATAATAAACATTTGGATTTAGAATCAACTCTAGATTTGATTATGAATTGTCAAAATTCTTTACTAATTTTACAAATGAATCAGTTTTTGTATGTATTTTTAGAAATAAGGAAAAGTTCTTTAGCTTTGAGTTCTTAAAACTATTTTCTAACTTTGACTGCAATAGCATTTAATTGCTTTCAATATTAGTTCCTCGAAGTCGACGCTAAGAATTCGGTTTTGAATAGTTTTCTGATGTTTTCGTGTCAGTTGTTCGACTGATTTCCTTTAAAAGTATTCAATAAAATTCATAATAAATAACAGAATTGCTCCAGAATTTACATTTAGATAAATTTATGAACAAATATATTTTGAATAATTTGTAAGCTTGTTGGATCATAGATAACTTTATTCTTATGGAAAATTTATGCATTATAAGAACATATATAAGAAATAAATGTAAAATATTGTTTTTAAAAAAGTATTTTTCATTGACTTTAAATGTTAATCTTTTAATGGAATCTGAAAGTACAGTAGTTATCAAGTTTGTCTATAATTCTGTTAAATTGAAAACAGAATTGATTTATAATGTGCAAGAATTTTTGTAAAAATTTGTAAATTTTGACCTTTATCTTTTGTTTATAAGTTGCATGGTATATTTGAAAACTTATAATTAAATAGTTTGCACGTCATGTTTAAAGTTTAATTATACTTTAAATGCAATTCTTTCCAGCATGTAATTTTTTGATGTAATCGAATGCAAAGCATTGTTTTATGACTTACAGTTTGAACTTTTAGATAATCTATAAAAAATATTCTCTTCCGTGTTTAGCCAAATACTAAGTCAATAATAATTCAATTAATAAATGTAACGAACCATTAGAAAAATGAGAAAATTTTCCCTATCTTTAGAAACTTAGCAAAACAATAGCTCAGATCAATAGAGATAAACAACTTTTTATTTCTTACAAATTCGATATTTTCATAGAATTGCAATTAATTTTTGTCGTCTTATTATTGAATTCAAATTTATTTATTAGAACTTTCCTAAGACGTCAGCAAAAGAATAAATACTATTTTTACTGTTAATAAAAAATTGGTCGCCAGATAATAGTTGGCAGAGTGAGAAAGTGAGAGAGTGAGTACTATCTGTTCTTCTTTTGAATATCAGTTTAATATAAAGTCAATCATCGACTGAAACAATAGTTGTCTCAAGAATTGGGTCATTCATTCAATTGCCTATTATTTCTGAGTTAAATAGTTTGTGAATTCTTGACATATGGTTCAGAATATTCTTTATATATTTTGTAATTATTATATTCAATTGAAACGTCAAAAATTGTCTTATTATTTATTAATAAAAAAATGAAAAAACAATAAAAATATTATATTTTATAAATCTATGAATAAAATATTGAAAAAATAATTTTTTTAAAACAATTTATTTAATTTTAATAAATTAAAAATACAAAAACTATAATAGAATTATTTAAAATGGTTTTAGTTTTTAAAATATAGAATAACTAATACTTTTAAACTTAAATCGAGTAAAAAATTAATTGCAAACAAAATTCTAAATGATTTTGATTACTGAACGAACAAAAAGAGTCGTTTTGTATATTTTGGATATTTAATACATAATATTCAATATTATTTGTAATATATTTAATATCAATAATAAGCCTTAGAATCAAAAAATTAAAAAAACTTATTTTAGAATAAATACATTAAATACAATTCGTAAGTAATTGTTGTAAAACACAATTAATTCTAATTTTTTCGAATATTATTCGATATTTTAGAGAAAACATTAATAATAGTCGACTTAATACGCGACGGGTTTTGCGGGGATTTCGTCGTATTGTTTGCGGCCAACCGTTGTCTGTGAGCGTCCAAACACTTCTGATACCTGAGCTTACAGGCAGCCTCTATTGTCTTACAGAGCGCACCCGAACTGTTGCTCCGAATAGAAAATATAAATTTGATATTAATGTTACGTTATATAAAACTGCAATTACTACCTATTTAACTCATTTAACCCATTTGTTTAAATCAAAAACTCGGAACTTGTCTCAACTCAAATCGATTCTTAAATTAATTACTCAAATCAATGTTACAAAAGTTACAAATTATTCAAATTTGAAATAATAAATTAATTAAATATAATTTATTCCTATTTTAATCTTTACTAATACTGATTGGTTTAATATATTAAATTAATTATCATTTTTGAAGTCAAATTAAATTTCAAACCGATTCTCATGAGTTTAAAACTAATGATTGAGAAGAGTGAGGATCAGCCAAAAGTCCAATTTAACTAGATTTAAACTAAGTTTAATTAATAAAATCTAATTTAAACTGAATTTAACACCAATTTAGAAAAAGCTAAAAATAATAGAATAAAAGAACCTGGTGAACAATTGATTTGATGGTAAAATCTGTGGGGTTTAGATGGCGTTCGCACATTTGATAAGGTTTTGCATTGAATCGAAAGCATTCGAAACTCGAATACAAACTTATTTTTTATATACGATTTGATTTGCATTGAATTGAATGCAAATGTGATCGCTATATAGACATAAAATCCAAAACGCTAACTAGATCAATTGATTGTATTTGATTGTAATTAACTTGTGGTGACTCTAACCTGGGCTCACATTCGAAACAAAGAGCTTCAAACTGTTTGTCATCGATTTGCATAATAAACCCGCAATGCTTTACGTTATTGCTTCCAATGCCCAGAAATGATAGATATCTATAGAAATTTCAATTCAAACAATTTCAACAATTGGCACAATTCGCACAAATTGAAAGCCAGACCTGACTCTGCACTCCGCCAGACATTCGGCCGTTTCCTTCGATTCAATGGTTATATTTGAAGGCGAAATGTGAACCAAAACTGGAACTGAAGAACAACTTTGAACGGAAGGTTCGTTTTCTAAATTCTGATCATTGGATTCACGTAAAAGAATGGATTCGATGGCACTGTTGAGGACATGGATTCCCATCGGTTTCGAGACTCTAGTTCTGCCCAAATATTTGGCAGAAATCGATTTTCTCGGCTCTTCTATCGGCGTCGGGAACTCAATAGCGGTTGGCGTCGCTATGTTTGATGGACTACCGGTGCTGTCGTATATGAATAAATGTTTAGGCCTTTGATTGTGCGGTAGAGGCACTGATGGAGACTCTGATGACTCGTATTCTGCCTTTAATTTAATCATTTCATCCCTAAGATATGTAGCGATTCTTTGGGCGCTATTGTTGTCGTCTTCGCAGTGAAAGACATGGCATTTGAGTCCATTGCCGGTCGAGGGAGAGGTCGCCAGCAATGGATCCGTTTGACTCAATTCATTCGATTCATTACTCGTCTGACTATTGGATTGATTGCGATCTCTGGCGACGAATGCGAAGTCGTTGTTGTCGTTGACGCCCCAAACGCGGATCCATTGGATCGGTTGAGAGTCGAGTAAAGTATTACAACTCATGTCATACAACTTGAGACATCGGTTCTCAATCTTCAGAACCAATTGCTGTGTCTGTCGACCCCAACAGCGAACGGCGTTGTTGTCCCCTCTTGTGCTCAATTCGATTATACACTTCTGAATCACTTTAGCGCTCGTGACTGAAGTCAATTGGTTTTCGTCGACTTCCATCCAACCCAAAGAATGGACCAAAAACGTCAAAACACTTCTGTCTTCGGTTTGGTTGTCGTCAGTTGTCGTTGAAATGTATTCATTCGAATCGATATTTTCGTCCAAATTATCCAAATATATCAAAGAATCCCTTTTAGTGCTCACAGAGAGGGACAGCCTCTCCTCAAAGGGTCGATCCCTCTGAATGGTGCCACTGGGGATGTGCCAGAAGTAAGGGCCGCTCTCATCCTCGTGCCGTTGCCAACCGGGCGGCAACTGGTCGTCAGTCGCGCCGTTGTTCAGCTCATCCATAATATGCTGACTCTCTCTATCGATCTGTTTGTTCTCATCATTATTCTGACCCATCATTGAAGTGATGGAAAGGGCGGCGTAAAGGCGTCGGTAGTTCGGGTTCTCGAAGCTGTGCTCCTCTCCGGCCTCAGATCCCTCGCCCTCTCCTCCCGACTGCTCTTCCGTGCCTTCCGTGCCGTCCGCGCTCTCCGGACTCGTTTCGCCCGAACTCGACATCATTCTCACCTCTGATTCGGAACTAATCGATCGGAAGAGTAGTATTTGAATTAAATGATAACATTTGGTCTAAATTTGTTTATATCTAAAAATTCTTCATTTCTTTCATACGATTCGCTCGTTTCTACTCTAATTCACTCCTCTTTTAGACTTATATTATATTATTTTTAAATAAAAATGACGTAATTTATGACAAATTTTAATATTTTTATTGATTTGTTAAAAGAGCTGACAATCAAAGTATAGCTAGCGTTGGCAGCAACACGCCTTTAATGCAAAGCCAAGCGTAGGCATTACTCCACCTTTTTTGGAAAGAGATGGAGTAATGCATATACGCTTGGCTTTGCTTTAAAGGCGTGTCGCTGCCAACGCTAGCTATACTCTGCTGACAATTGATACTTACGTTATAATAGTCTTAACGTAATTTGTATTTTATTTTTAATTTTAATCGATTTTTAATTATTTGTTAATTTAGAGTTTGATTGAGAGTAGAAATGCCATTATATGAAGGAATAGGTATCGGAAGCGACAAACATAGTGTTGTCATAGAGTTCGGACAGTCTTTCACTAAGTATTGAATCGATTTATTGTTAATTGAATTGATTTAAAGTTTAATTGTTTGCAAATCAGATGCGGTTTTGTCAACGAGTGGTGTCCGCGCGCTATCATTAGGTCTGAAGTGTTTGTGGCCAAAGATAATCGAGTGATTACTTAGACTTATGCCTAAGTTAGACATTAGTTGCCGTCCGGACTCTGGAGGTGTGCTGTCTCTGTCTCTCAGAGACCATACCTTCGAGAACTGGGAACTAATGTTTTGAAATATAAAAAAATTAATTAATTAATGTCTTGACTCAACAGATGGTTAATATCTATTCGATTAATGACGAAAAAGAACTCTTTTCTGCGTTAAAGCAATTTCTTCAGATGCTATACTTCCGGTACTTAGCGGTCAATCCAAAGGACAGACGTCTTGTGATCGTTGAGTCGATCTTCTGTTCGACCCGTTTTCGGAACCAATTGATGAAAGTCTTGTATTTTCATTATGACGTAAGAACTCAACCCTTTATTTCATATATTCTTTGTTTAATACATTAAACTGTTGTTCAGATTCAGGCACTTCTAGTAGTTCCGCAGCATTTGGTCTCTTTGGCCACTTTGGGTCTCTCGACAGCACTTGTATTGGACGTCGGCTACAAAGAGGCGATCGCTATACCGGTCATCGAAGGCGTGACAGTTGTCGATGGCGTACAGTTCGCACCATTGGGTGGAAATGCAATACATTATCGAATTATGGATGAGTTGATCCAAAGACGCGCTACGATTCGACACCAAAACGAAGAAAATGTGATAACAGAACCACTGGAGGAAACTCTTTTAGAAGACATCAAAGTTCGGACTTGTTTTGTCGCGCCATTCGATAGAGGAGTGAGACTTTCGCGACAAAAGGTTGATTTCGAAGACGACTCCGTCATAACTGGGCCACCCAGTGATGTCAAATATCCGATTGACGGCGACCGAGTGCTTGACATTCCCGGCCCCCTTCGGGAGTCAGTTTGCGAAGTGATGTTTGAGATGTATGGCGACGAACACACGATTCCGACACTAATTATTGACGCGATTCTCAAGTGTTCTCTCGATTCGCGCCGACTGTTGGCCTCAAACATCATTATAATCGGCGGAACCTCAATGTTGCCCGGGTTTCGGCACCGGTTGCTAATGGAGTTGAAGGCTTTGGCCAAAAGCAATAGATATGACTCAAAACTTCATTTCGAAGACTTTAAATTCCATAGCAACCCGTGCTGTTCGAACTACAGCTCATGGCTCGGCGCTGCCATCTTTGCCTCGACTGACATTGTGTCCACACGTTCTGTCAGTTTAGATCAGTATTTGAGGAATAATCAGACAATTAGTGATTGGAGTGATTGGACTCCAATTAATGGCCGATAGCTTTGATTATTCATTTAAATTTAAATTTTTATTTGTCTAAACATTTACATTAATTAATGCAATTTTCTACTAATTTGCTTTAAAATTGAAACTCAAATATTGAAAATATTTTTGAATTTTTAATAAACATTTAAGTTATTTAAAAACAAAGCAATTCTTTGATTTATTCTTTTTTGGAATATTTTAGCCAATAATAACCAAAAGTTTTTGACATTTTTTCTAAACTATTTTCGGAAAATCTATATTATATTTAAGAGAATAAATACTCAATTTTTAAACGAATGTTATTATAAATTACGAAATGTCAGAAAAACGCGAAAACCAACGGAAGTAGAGTTATAAATGTTGTCAATCCACACAAAAATTGTTTTCATTCTTTGTTTTGTGGGTTTGGAACTCAATTTGCAATTGAAATCCAATTTTTTCAAAAATAGTTTTCGATTTGTATTTTGGAATAAATTGAAAAACAAATTAATCTTAATTTTTAAAATGAAACTAGTCAAAAAATGCAGTATATCTTTAGAATAAAAACAAGATTTATTTTACTTTGATGAAATCGTTTTTTATAGAAGAAAAATAAATAGTGATTAGTTTGAGATTAGTTTTGTAAAATTTACATTAATTAGTTTTAATCATTTAGACAAGTTATTTTAAATTAAATAAATAAAATGAGAACTAAAACACTTAAGTTTTTACATTGAGTTTATTATAATTATTATAAATGTGAACGACACTATTTTAAAATTTAATTTAATAACTTTTTAAACTTAGTGGTAATTAAATATTTTGTTTGCAAGATTATTTTAGTTGTACTTAAGTTAATATTATTATGTTTTAGCTTTAGCTAGTAGAAATTAGCTAGTAGAATACATGAATTTAGCTATTTTATTGATGTAATTATGATAGGTTTGCAGTGAATGAGAAAAAACATATTTTCAATTCATCTCATAATAGCTGCGAAGGCCTTAATAATAACGTAAACAACAATTAAATTGAAACAAATATTGTCGACATTACTTCCAGCGCCGATTCAGAAATATGAACCTTTCGAGTCTGAAGATGGGTTCCGCAAAACAGGCGCTTGGCAATGGCAATGGCGGCGCTTATCCGGAGATACATTGCCCGTAATATCCGCTCGAATTGGGCCGAAAGCTCGAGACGAGTAGTAATGCTGTAACGAGTAGTAACGAAGAAGAAGTAGAAGAAAAGACAGAAGCGACCCGTCTCGCACTCCAGAAGTTGACTCAAACGAAGATTTCGACCGCACTTCCGGTCAGATGTGCCGAGAAGACAGTTCCCGCACAGTATATACGATATACGCTATCACAGGCCGGAGAAGAGTTCAATTTGGGATCAGATCAGAGAATCATTCGTATGGTTGAGGTTCAGAGGGATCCGTTAGAACCGCCGCGTTTTAAGATCAATAAGAAGATACCACAAGCGCCGCCATCGCCAGTAATGCACAGTTCGACCAGAAAAGTGACGGTTCGGGAGCAACAGGAGTGGCGAATCCCTCCGTGTATTTCGAACTGGAAGAATGCTAAAGGATATACCATTCCTCTGGATAAACGACTGGCTGCAGATGGAAGAGGTCTTCAGCAAGTTCATATTAACGAAAATTTTGCTAAACTCTCGGAAGCGCTTTATATCACCGATCGTAAGGCCAGAGAAACCGTCGAAACAAGAGCTCAAATGGAGAGAAAAATTGCACAAAAAGAAAAAGAAAGTCAATTAGCTCATAAAGGCACGGAAGGAGAGGGCAGGCATTAAGACTGACCATCAGAGTAAACAGCCTACCGATATGTCACCTGAAGACGTGCGAGAGCGCCAGCAGATCCGCTACGAGCGCCACAGAGACCACCAGCGCGAGCGCAACCTTCAGAGAGCGGCGCCGGAGAAGAGGTCGCGATTGGAAAGAGGTCGCAAGCGGGACATCAGCGAACAGATCGCACTGGGAGGGGCTAACCAGAAGGCCAACTCTTCGGAAGTGCAGTTCGACCAAAGAGTCTTCAAACAAAGCAAAGGACTCGGAAGTGGTTTCGCGGATGAAGACGACTATAGCGTCTATGACAAGCCGTGGCGTTCTGGTCAAGCGTTGGCCCAAAACCTGTACCGACCGTCACGTTCTTCGACCAATCAAGACAAAGAGATTTACGGCGACGACTTGGACGCACTCACAAACACTAATCGCTTCGTTCCCCACAAAGAGTTTTTCCGGAACTGTTGACAACTCGAAACGCGAGGGTACGGTACAGTTTGAGCGCCAGGAGGAAGAAGACCCGTTTGGTTTGGATAAGTTGTTGACTGAAGTGAAAAAGTCGAGCAAAAGATCCGAAGAGAGTGAATACGGAAACCGAAGCTGTTATAAGCGATGCAAAGACTAGATATGATTTGTCTGTTATTATTACTATTAATTGAATCATTTATTCCCATTTCAAATAAAACTTTATTGAAAATTTAAACTTTTTATATAGTAGTTAATAAGTAGTACTTATTATGCAATGTTTTCATTTTAAAAAAATTTGTTTATTATGACTCAATTTCCATTTCATATTTCGTGACCACCTTTGCAGATGTCGGACATATAGATATATATACGTTTCGGTTGACATTTACTGGTCAACCTACATCAACGACAACTCGATTTGAATTAACTCTCGTTAATATTTTAAGGAATGTTTAATTTTAACTAGCAATAGCTAGTTTAATTGTTTAGTTGAGTAGCTGAGATAAGAGTTTAAAAAATAACTTTATAAAATATACCTAAATTTCAACTAAATATTTAATTCCGTTTAACAACCTAAATGTTTAAAATTCAATTGAAAATTGATTGTTAGAATACTCGCTCTACAATAAAAAATTAGTCACTTATTGGCTATTTTGCAAAATTTAAACAAATAAAAACCTATTTTCTGTATTTAACTTTAACTTTAACTAGTTTATAACTGAAATTTAGATTAATTGAAGAAAATGACAATTAAAATAGCTAAACCGAAAGGAGTGGCTTTGAAATTGTTTGGAGTGGCCATAAACAGACAATTCAAACAAAAATTAGATCAATATTTTGAGTCTGAATTATCGGATTACTTAATAAATCACAGGAATCACACAAAGATATCGGACTTATTGAATAAATTAAGTAACGAATCATCTGTTGCGAACTCAACCAACAAGTCTGTGCCTCTCATCGAAGCCATAGACGGGCCTAATATTGACTCTATTATAAAATCAATTAAATTATATGTGACTTATGTTACAAAAAGCAAAGTTAACGACAGTTTGGTCTCAGATTTGAAACAATTCGTTTGGGGACAAGGATTCAGTAAAAAGAAAATTCAAGCGCAGTATGTCTTCCAAATTATCTTAAATTATGTTATTTAGTATTGAATTCAATTTAATTAATCAGATGTTATGAAGACGTTCCCAAAGAACTGGAAAAATGGAAATCTAACAATACAAAAGTCTATTCCTTCTCTTCCGGATCTATCATTGGTTTGATTTAAGATTAATAAAAATAATTTTAAACTAATTGTCTGATTGTAATGATAGGCCAATCAACTTATATGACGCACTCGACTTTGGGTGACTTGACTTCTGTAGGTTTAAGGTTTAAACGATACAAATATTTTTGAAATTCTTTAAAATATTATTTGTGTTTCAGTTTTTCAATGGATATATACAAAGAAAGGCAGATATGGATAGATATGATTCGAAAACTTTTGCAAATATAGCTGAGATTATGGGAGAAACTGTCAATAATATCCTTTTTCTCACAGACAATGTCAAAGGTATTGCTCCATAACTTCATAACTTTGAACTATTTGTTCCATTTGTTTAACTGTTATATAAATTTGATTCTATGTTCGGTAGAAGCGAACGCATGTCTGCAATCAGGAATGCAGTGCATACTTGTGTCCAGAGATGACAATACTTTTACTGCAGAAGAATCGAAAAACTTTCGGATCGTTAAGAGTTTTAGTGAAATTGAATTCATTTAATAGATTAATGTGATTTTGAATAATTTGATTAATATTAAATATTTACTAAATTTATATATTATTTTAATTTTAACTAAATAAAAATTGGCAAAGTTTGAAAATAATGTAAATTATTTAGATTCAAAAAATTTATAGAATATAAAACTAAATTAAAATTATTAGTGTTTAACCAGAAATTGATAAGGAGGGATCAGGCAAAAATCCCCCTGGTTTTGAAAATTTGGATTTATTTCCCTCCCCTTACCTTTGGTCCGAGAAAAGGTACCCCGGCCCCGTCAAAGACGGCCGGCAAATTTTTGGGGTTTTTTGCCCAAAATTAGAAAAATTTTCCTAAATTGGTGCTAATTCCGGTTTAAATCCAGTTAAATTAGGCAAAATTTCATCATAAATATATAGGTTTTTTGAGCGTTTTTGGAAAAATCCCATATATTTATGATGAAATTGTCCCTAATTTAACTGGATTTAAACTAAATTTAGTTAAATTAACTGAATTTAAATCGGATTTAGCACCAATTTAGAGAAATTTTCCTAATTTTGATCAAAAAACCCGAAAATTTTGGTCAAAAAGTCGAGGGGGGTACCTTGTCGCAGACCAAATGCTAGGGAGGGATAAATCCCAATTTTTAAAATCAGGGGGGTTTTGGCTGATCCCCCCCCTTTCTGAATGTTTGTGAAAAAGACTATTATTTCGACTATTTTATTTGTCTCTATACACTATATTACATTTCAGTTAAGTTGTTTTCTTTTATCATAGCTTTTTCTAATAATTAGAGAGTTGCAGCTGGAGCAAAAGACCATGTCAGTAGTTTGTCAAATAACAAGATAATTTAACGGCATTATAAAAATAAACTAACATTATAAATTATTATAGTAAACTATGCATCAATTATTCTTCTAACTAAAATATTTTTTAAAATAATCATGTTCAAAAATACAAAATTTTCTTACAGTTTTTTAAATCTATAATATTTTTTGAAAAAATTCAATACAAATACTGTATTTATAATATTTTTTAAGTAAAGTGTTGGTGTAATAATTTTTATTAATTTAACTGTGTAATTGTAACTCTTAGATATTGTAGCTTCTATTTATCATATTATAATTTTTTTTTGCAAAAATTACTTTATTACCCCAAAATGTTGCAAATATCTTAAAGTAGACTCATATACTGCCGTTCCTTTATAATTAAGATAACGAAACGATAAAAAGTTTATTGTATTTTATAACGTTCTCTATAAATATAAATCATAATAATCAAAGATGTGATTTTGCTAAAGCCTATAAATAAGTAATGCGAAACATAGTTTTAGATAAAATTATCCGGATTATTACTAACACCTGCGTTCAGATAAACATTTTGCGTTTTGATAAGCAATAAGCTCAGATAAAAATATTTCACATCTTGTGATTTGATAAGCAAGAGATTTAATTCTAATAGTTTGCATTTGTTTAAAATATTTGAAAATTAAATATTCTAATTTAATTACTTTATTTTTAAAATATAAATTACGATTTATAAACAATTTAAAAAATTTCAAGCAAGTAAATGTGGAAATAATTATTTAAGTTTTAATTGTAATTAAAAAACAAGTTTTGTTTTTAAAATTATTAAAATAATGTCCGAAAATGATTAAACAAAAAAATGTTTACTTGTTTATAATATTATTTGAAATTTAAATAATTATTATTTTAATTTAAAAAAAAATTTTGTATTATAAATGTATTTTTGCTATACTTTAATTCATTTTAAAATATTTTCCCAAATTTTATTTTATGCTATAAAAGTAATTAATTATTCTCACTACTTATGTAGAGGCTGTAGCAAAATCACATCTTTGATAATAATCAGAACTCTTTTTAAAGATTGAATTTATTTTGAAATATTTTTAGGCTGAAACTAAAAAGACAAAAATTAACATGTTAATGATAAACTGTTTTAACTAAATTATAATCCAAATTGGCATAAAATTACATTAGATTTAACTTAAAATTAATATACAAATTATTATTATTTTTATTTACAAATATTGTTTTAAATAAATAAATTTTATCAAAAGTATTCTAAAAGCAAACCCATTAGAGTTGACTTCAATATACAATATGAATGAGAGAACAAGTATCTCAAACTGAAGGTAAGAATCGTTAGTCTGGCTTAAGTGCATTTAGTCAATAGTCTGAACAGTCATTATTAGTCTGTATTCTAATTATTCTAATCGATGTCATTGGCCGACAATGTGTGCGATCGCAGAGGGGGTCCACTAGACCAACAGCAGACCACACATACAGGTCCTCTGATCGCTTATGTTTGCAGTCAATGCCACCCAAGTGCTACAAAGTGACAGCGCCGGTGGTCTAAGATTTGCCGCACAGGAAGTTCTGAAATACGCTAATGTGATCTCTTATAGGTGTTGACCGATACAAACGGGTTATGTCACTTAAAACTGTTTTAGTTTTCAAATTATCACTAATTTTCTCATTATATCCATATTTGTAATTAAGTGAAAGAAATAGTTTTAATTGTTTTGCTGTCTATTTTATTTGCTTTTTCTTGCTTTGTATTTTCAATATGTTCAAGTGCTATTTTAAAAAAATTATATTTGATGTCATTAACAGTGCACCGAAATGAAGGGAAAATGAGATATAAATGGAATCACTGGAGAGTCACTGTAAATTAAGGTCGAAATTTAATAATACCGGTATAAAAATAAATATTAAACGTAATAATTTTTGTAAAATTTTGATTAGTTAGATCACACTAATTAAGTTGTAATTATCTTAAATATATCAAAAACAAAAATAAACAAATAATTTAAAAATTATCAATTAGTTTGAATCTAGTATATATATTAGAAATTAATTTGTAATTTTCAGTAACAAATTGGATATTAAATTAAAAATTTTAAAATTATAACTACAATTGTATCATGTTAGATACTGTACTTCATGTGACCTGACAATTATTAATAAATTTTCTTTAATTTTTTCTCTTTATATTTTTGGTAAAACTGTAATGAATTCTAATTGTTGAGATTTAATTATAATTGTAAGCATGATTTAATTAATTAACTAAAAAAATTTAATAATACATTTAAAGTGCAAATAAAAGATGACTAGCCAAAAAATTGTACTATCTGACCGGTTTTTATCAAACTCATATTAAACTCAAATTTTAATATATTTTAAAATTTAAAGCTAGAACAAAATAATTTTGTAAATTATCTATTAAATTAATAAATTAAGCTAGATTAAATTAATTTGTTCTTTATTTACTAATTTTTATGTCTTATTTTGAAATTAACCATATATCAAAATATTAGCTCGTTGAAGCAAATCAGATTGCAATACTTTCTAGCACAACTTTTTACGCAAATTTTTTACTCAACTAATTATATGATATTATTCAATATTAGCGCAAAGAATTTGAATTTTGTTTTCAATTATAGTCAGTTAGTCCTGTAAAACAATAGAACTAAATAATTGACAAATAGTTATTAATTTTTGAACTTTTTTCTTTAACAAGTTAATATTTTATTAAAATTTAACTAACGGTACTAAACACTCAAATGCTGTAATTATATTTATCAATAATTTGTATTGATTTGGTTAAGTTAAAAGTTTCACTAAAAAGTGATCTTGTTAGTGCTTATGCATATAATTAAAGATTGATTTATTATTACCGGTAATATATTTTTGTAATTCTAGTTTAGTTTACGACAAAAAGTGATTTTATCTCAAAATGTATTTTAATCCAAATCAATAAATAAAAAATAACTAAATGTTTGAATTTAATCTTTATTTGAATAAATCAGACAATTTGTATAACACTTTCAATACTTTTTCTTTAGAAAAAATAATTATATATTTCATAACAAATATTATGTAATTTAAAGCTATATTTATCCGACGATTCGTTTAAAGCAAATAAAAGTAAAATGCAGTCAATTATAGTATCGCTAATATTGTTTGATTTGCGTCTGATTCGAGTCCATAATGAGTCGATTACTGCTGTATTGACTGTACGGCTGTACTGCTCGTCATAATTGGCACTACTTCTGACCCGTAACCCCTTTCCAGAAGGACGTAAAGGTCGATATGACACCACTAGCTATACTCGTTTGCTATTCAATAAAAATGCAAAACATTTTCAATTTTCAAATTTAAAGTTTTAATAATGTCTGCAAACCTGTGACGACATATTAAGCTGAAGATCCGGTAAATTATTTTCGACCCAATCGTATTCGATAATTAGATTCTCGTCGTTGTTGTCATTGGAATCGTCTTCGACTTGTGTTTCATCGATTAGATACAAGTCCGACAAAAGAGACTTTTCGAGTAATTCGAAAAAGTCAGTCCTAATCACAATCGGACCGTTCCTTCAAATCATTTATTTATTTGAAATTAATTTAAATATTAAACAAAACTTAATAATAAATAAAAACAAATGGAAGACCTGATGCCTAAACAGGAAGAAGAGTGAAACAAATGGAGAAGATTTTTGATAGTTTGTCGCGGATTCAATAGTTCCGAATCAATGTTTTGCGAAAGACATAAATACAGAATATTTACGTTCAGTTTCGCCACTTTGTGTGTGAATTGCAATTCATTCAAATCGCTTAAAAAGAATTCACTAATAATTCAAATTTAAAACAAATTAATTGTTTGACTGATTGACTCAACAGAAAGAGTTGACTCCTTAAGTGCAAACCTATAGGAAAGACGTTTCGGTAGCCGTATATCCAAATAAAATGCAATTATATTCATCAGTTGTGTGATGTATGCGAGCGCTGCACAGATTCTATACTTTGGGTTTCGGAAACTTGAGTCTCTGTTCGGGTAATCCCTTTCATTAGAGGCTAACAAACAAATAGTCGTTAAGTGAGTTAAACAAGTTATCAAATTAAGTAATAATTTTGATTAATATTAAAACAATAATATTTCGAATTTAGTGTTTAATACCAAATAAGGCAAATGCAGAGTAATCTCCGGAACCGCTAATCCAAGGCTCGACTATACTATAATTGACGTTAAAATTATTTGACTCAGAGATCGGTTCGAGCAATGGAGTCGATTCCGAACTGAATATTAAATTCCGATCATTGGCTTCAGAGGTCGAGTCTTTGGGTTCGATCGGAAATATATAAGTCGTTAACTGCTGTACCCGTTGTTGGACCAGTTCTTTGATATAAGAGTCGTAATTGTGTTTCGATTCTTGCATTTTAGTGATCGAACTCTGTTTTCGGTGAAGATATTGTTTCGCGTCTTTCACTTTAGCGATCAGTTTAACGAATCTGTCTTTACATTCGTTTTGATCGCATTTTGTTTTCTTTAAACCATTTCCACTCATTTCGAGCTTTTCCTTCGCTTTCCTCACTCTTTGCCTCAACTCTTCGACATTCGATTCGATTAATCGTATTTTGAATTCCTATAGTGTGAGTGAGAGAGTGAGAGAGAGTGAGAGAGAGTGAGAGAGAGTGAGAGAGAGTGTGAGTGAGTGAGTGAATGAGAGAGAGTGAGTGAGTGAGTGAGAGTGAGTGAGTGTGTGAGAGAGTGTGAGAGAGTGTGAGAGAGAGAGTGAGTGAGTGAGAGAGAGTGAGTGAGTGAATGAGAGAGAGTGAGTGAGTGAGTGAGAGTGAGTGAGTGAGTGAGAGAGTGTGAGAGAGAGAGTGAGTGAGTGAGAGAGTGAGTAAGAGTGTGAGAGAGTGAGTGAAAACTTGAATAAAAATCAATTAATTAAAGACTAATTAATAAATTCAATACCAATTGGTCTTTAATGACGCAATCATTCAATTTGTGTTCAATTTTATCGCTAATTATCTTTTGCTCTGATTTTAGTTTAAAGTATTTGAGTCTCTTTTCAGCGAATCTTTCGGGAATTCTTTGCTTAGAGTACGTGAAGTCTCCGTTTCTGATGCAATCGCTGCAGAAGAATATGCTTTTATCGCATCTGCAGACAAGACATTGAAGTAAATATTTTTTGCTTCGATTGATGTCTCGATTTTTGGCCTCATTTCCACCAATTAATGGCTTAGAGTTGTCGTAAATCAAAGGATTGTCTTGTATTGCATGAGTGGTTGGATTGTGGATGAAATGGCTTTCAATTAAGTGATGACTTATATCGAACTCTTGTGGCGCTATAGACGACGAACGACTCGAACACTTCGACGACTCGTTTGACTCATTGCTGGTCATTGTCGTCATTGTCGACATTTTAGCCACTCTTTTGGCGCAACTCTTTTCATCTAAATTATTCAATCAATTAATTGGTTATTAATAAATAAAATAAATCTATTGTTTGTTATCGTCTCTTAGTCTTAGTCTTAATAACTTTATTTACATTCAATTTAATATAACGTAATGTTTACATCAAAACAGACAATACAACATAGATTTGTTACACAAATTATGTCATAATTATTAAATATTTAATTTTAAATAATTAATTTAAATTAAATCAATTTATTTTTTAAAATTATTTATTAATTAAAAATATAAAATCAATTAAATTATAACTGAAGTAAAACTATGTTAAAACATATTGATTGAATATAAGATTAATATTAATAATTTTATTCAAACATTTATTAGCGTTTGTTATGAAACGAACCCTTATCTTCAGACAGACTTTTAAATGATAAACAAAATCAAAACTTTTTATCTTTTGTTTAAAATTATAAATTTTTGATGTAATTTAAGTTATAATTAGTTTAACAAATTGTTTTGCAATGAAGAGTCTAAACGCTATAATTCCATACAATTTATGTCAAATTATTTCAATAATATATTCAATATATATATTCGACTTAAATGAGTCAAATCCGTCGAAACATTTACCAAATGTTATTGCAATTAGTTTTGTCTTTCAATTGATTGTTATTTTGATTTCTCATTCATTTATTGCAAACAACAATCAGGTATTTATTCAAACTATTTATACAATTAATTCAATTTATATCTAATTATATATAATTTTTTGTTTTTTTCAGAGTTTTCAAAACAAGAATTTATTGCAAATAATAATTAATTTATTGAAAAGTATTGGTATTTACTATCTATTGCTCGTCTTATTAGGCGCTCCAATAATATCGTAATTTTATTTTAATTTAGTTTTAATTTAATTTAATTCTTAAATATTGTTTGAATTTTTTAGTGAAAAGTTAAAGACATTATATTTGTCTGTTTTGATGACAATATTGACAACACTTCCAGTTCTGGTGTTCTGTAAACCGATTAATATAATCTCAAATTTGATGAATAGTTTCAATAATTTGAAATTTGAGTCTAGGGTTGAGAACATAATAATGAAAACATCGCTATTCACTATAATCGGCGCCTGGTTTGGGGCCTTTCCTATTGTTCTCGATTGGCACCAGCCCTGGCAGGAGTGGCCGGTTAGTCTCGACATTAATTAAGATTTAATTTAATTAATTTTGTATTTTAGGTATCCGTCTGTTTGGGCGCAATGTTTGCGAATTTGTTTTCAAATGTTTTCGCTTTAGTTTTTATTTTAATTAAAACAAATAAAAAGTTTAAATAATTTCTGTAAATAACAGACACTTACAGTACACCGCTTTCAAGTGCACCAAATTATATGTGAGAATACCGTAAATTGTATTCTAATAAACAAAACAATAACCAATGTTTAGTCAAACAAGTCATATCAATTTGGCCAATATGCATTTGGTAACAAATTTAATGCAACTAGTCAAAATTGTTTCCGCCAACAAATATATGCATTTCGCCGAAAGTATCTCTAAGTTAATCCAAACATAGTTTTACTCAAATTCTTTCGATAAGATTACAATCAAAGAGAGAAATAATAAAAAGTTTTCTAATTAGCGAAACAATTATCATAATTGTGGAAATCCTTTTGAGTTTTTCGAAGCAGTTAGACATTTAATTACACCTAAAGAATAAACTTTAATTGTATTAATATTTTGAAATACTCTAATATTAAGGCACTACGGTAGGTCAAAATGCCAGATTTTCTCTCCTTCTTTCTCTCAATCTAATTCAGTTTAAAAACTATTTTAAAGTTTAACTCAAATAATATTTTCATATCATATGATATGAAACCTTCGTTTGATTTCAACTTTAAAGCAGTTATTAGTCCGTTTGCTTTGTCCGACTCCGAAGCGGATATACTCGTTCTTTCACTTAAGCAAAGTCTCAATATATTACAGACACTGTCATTCGAAACGATACAAACATTTTGCTATATAACGTAATTATAAATAGAGCAACTTGTACATTTTATAACTAGCTTTACATTTTTAACTTTTACTATATAAGTATGAAATAAGTACTATATTTAAGTTCAAATATCGGAGAAACATAAAAGTTTTTAATTTTAGACGTTTATAAAATTTACAAATATACCGTAATTATTAATCAATGTAATTATTTAAAACTTATAATTATTTTCTCTAATTTTTATTTTAAACTTTTGTTTTAATTAAAATATTTGTTATAAACACAAGTTTAAAAAGGTAATTTTAAAATAATATTTAAGCTCAATAATAGTTTAAAACTTAAACTGACTTGTGAGTATTAAAAATTTACAAGTTATTCTATCGTTAAAAACAACATAATTTTATAAAATAGCAAAATTTTTGTATCGTTTCGAATTACATTGTCTGTAATATTAATTAATATTTTAATTGAAAACTTTTTATTGTTTATTTTAAATTAAATTAAATTATATATTATTGTATAAATTACTTTGCTAAAATTTATTTAACGAAATGCATTAAAATCAACTTGGCCAAATGCATTTTGTTAAAAGGATTTGGCGATTTGTGCTATATATTGGCGAAAAGGATTTGGCCAGTTTGATGTGCCGGTTAATCATTCCATTAAAAGAATTAATTTAATGTCAGTTAAGATTTGTTTTGCGTTAATGAATAAAGTTAATGAGAAACTTCGACAATATAACCCTGAATATAAAAGCCGGCAATTAATCAAGTAAAGTTTTTTTGTATTGTATCAAGGTGAGGAGACTTTTTTAGATATATTGGATACAAAAGGCCAGGTAGTCAGACACAGAATTTATTAATATTTTCCTATTTTTACTGATATATTACGATTTGTTGCAAATTATTTACTTTTAATAATTTGTATTGCTATAAACAATTAAGATTTTCAACACAACAAATTTAGTTTGTTTAAACTTTAAATTATCAGTCATTTGAGAAAATTTGTTTTCAAATTTTTAATTTCTATTTTTAAAATTTATTTTTGCAAGGAACATTTAAAAATATATTAGTAATTTGTTTTATTTATATTTTAAATTGTTATGACTATTTTTTTAATTTTATGTTTTCGTAACAATAAGGGGTTTACTAGATTATTTATATATAATAATTATATATATATTTGTTTATATTTCAATTTTATTTACTTAAATGAAAACTAAATAATAAAGATAATTTAATTTCCGAATGTAATTGTTGTAATTTTTTTAAAATTTACACTTGTTTATAAAATTTATTTAATATACAGTATATATTGCATTTAACACTTATTATGATAAAAAATAAATTTGATAAGTTCTTATTTTTTAAGTATTTATATTTATGAGTAATTTATACAAAAAAAATTTTTTTAAAGAACGAAGACATGAATTTTAATCAAATTCTGTTTATTTTTATTTACATTTAAATTTAATTTACAATATTATGTTATTCTCGATATAATGCTTACATTAATTTAATTTATTTCTTCTATTAATCTAATACTTTAATTGTATTTTAATATGAATTATAATTTAATGTTTATTTACGACGAGATTTGAGAATTAAATCGATTGAATTTCTAATTTAAATTGAAACAAAAATTTATTTGTTGATAAAAATGGCAAAAAATTACATTTTATATTATAAGTGCAAATATAATACTAGCTTTGATCAGATTTTGATGTCTAAGACGTTTAGAAAAGTCGGTTATTAAAAAAAATACAAAGAAAATATTTTTCAAAATAATTGGATTTAGTGTCGGCTCTATTTAAACTTCATTTGTATTTTATTCTGCAAAAAACAAAATTATTTTATGTAATATTAATTTAAAATAATTTTAAACCAGGATAAAATATAGATAAATTATATTGCAACTTTAAAGCTTTGATAGTTCAATTATATTATCAATCTGACAAAAATATGCTTAATTTTACATTGATATCAAGCAAACTTTAAATATATATATTAATATATACTTATATTTACACTTTCATGTTGATATTAATTAAATTTTAAGCAACAAATTAATGAAAATGAAAATTTTCTATATACTCCAAACAAGAGACAGGATCAATTTTAATATCAGTTGCTAGTTAATTTGCTGTAATATTTTTTTTAAAAAATTTTATAATATAAAATTAAATATTTTTGTAATTTTAAAATAACCTTGTAGTAAATAATGTTGAAATGTTTTAAAAATTATAAACATTAGAAGAAGAATAACTATCATTAATTAAAGAATATATTAATACTACACATTTATTTAAAATAAAAACAAAAAAAACTTTTTTTAATAAGTTACTTAAAATAAAAATGTGACAAAATATTTTAAAGGTTTTAACAAATATTATAATATTTGCAAAAAAAATGTCTTGTTTGATATTGAGTTAATTAAAAATATTAATTTTCAGGACTTTTTTACTTATCTAAATTAAAATTTAATTGCCATCAATAAGAAAGTAAAAATATAATTATAAATCAATTTTATTTTAAATCAATTTAAAAACTAGTATTTTTTATGTACTGTAGATGAACACAGTACTTTAAGTGCTCTGACACTGCAATAGAAACTTTTGTTGGTTTTTACTATATGTTATAAATTACTAACGATTAAGATTACACATAAATAAAAATTAAAATATTTATTTAAAATGTTATTATAAACTAACTAAAATTAACTTTAGATAAAATTATTTAGATAGTAACATTAAAAGACAGCTCTATATGCAGTTGTTTAGATCAATTTTGAGTTAAGTTCATGTATGACTATATTATCAATACAATATACAAATAAGCTGATCTAGCATTATTTTGAATTCTATATTTTGTCAAAGTCTTATATTTTTGTCTTTAATAGCAAACAAAAAGAAGAAGAGATTTACAAAAATGAAAAATAAATTAATTAAATTACAAAAATCTAAGTCACTTTAAATTAATATTTGATATATTATGTAAAATTAGATGACTTCTCAGAACCTATAAACACCAACAATCAGATCAAAGTAAGAAAAGATGAGTTTAGATCACAAAACAATAAAATACTAAATGAGTCAATACTAAAAAATCAGTCAATTTTAGGAACATTTTTAACAGTCATTAGAAAAACTGCAAATAATTTAAAAATGAATTGAATTCTTGAATCAGTCCATTGTTATTGACTAGTCTTATGTGATGTAATATTCCGGTGCAATCCATTGCAAACACAGTTAATTGAGGTGCCGTTAGGCCTGATATTGAAGCATAGGAGCCGTCAGATTGTGTGAATGAGGGGTTGAGTTCATTCTGAGCGCCGAAAAGCCTTTATTATACCAATTATTATCTTCTTCTTGTCTGATGGCCGCCATGTCTGGTGTCGAGTGACTCATCGAAAACGGTTGGGCAGTCATAGGCGGGTAGGAAGAAGTGGTCATCGGGGGATACCTAGATGTGCCCATCGAGTTGATGGCATTAGCGCTGGTGTACTGATAACCTCTCGAGCCGGCCTGAGCAGTGGCCTGGTATATATTGCGCATCATAGCCCCATTGCACGCGGGCAGCATTGACGGCGCCGACAGTGCTTTCTGTAATTGTTTCTCTTGTTTTCGATATTTAGCTCTTCTGTTCTGAAACCAAACCTAAGATTAAACAAAATTAATCAAAATTAGACATTTGTCTACACTTTAATCTAGTGTTCTCTCACACTGAGTGTCTTTTACTCGTTCGCAGAATTTAAGAATATTTTTTACTATATTTGAAGCATTTAAAACAAATAAAGACTTTATATTGCGGTTATATTGGGGTTAGCGGTAAATGGATAGGTTAAGGGCTGTTCAGTTTGTATTTATTTTGTCAAAAATTTAAGATAACAATCATTATAGTTAATTGGCATGATAGAAATTATTACAAATAGCTAAACATATCTAGAATATAATAAAGAAATTAAACTAGTAAAACTTAAAATGTTTAAAAGATAGTTAAAAAAATATTCTTAAATTCTTTAACATTTATAGTCAGTTTAATTTTTAAAGTCTATAATCTGTATTTATCAAATTCAAGTTTATTCTAAAAGTTTTGTTGATTAATTGTTTAAAAGATAAAGTCTAATAAACAATTAATTTTATCTTATCAGAAATATTGTAAATAAAATTATTAAAAAATTAAAAATATTTTAAAGATAGAAATTATTGATAAATTCTAAAAATTATATTCAAATATATATATTATAATAAATAATATACAGTCAGTTTCATATGTATGTGCTCAAAAACAATGTAGTTGAAATAGCTGTTGTCCTTATTATCACACTATAAGGCTATGTATCGCCCGCCATTAATTGTTAATTAGGTTTTAATTTGTAATTTAAAGTTTAAAATAAAAAGTTTATATTCAACACTGACTATATAAAATATTGCAGGTATGCTTGTTACATGATAAATTGACAGTAAAAAAGTTAATAGTAAAATAACAATACTCATTTTATAAAAATTTTATATTTCCAAACTTTGGCTAATAATGATTACTTAAATATAATAATTGTAAAATTTTAAAATATTAAATTTATAATCATTAAAAATTTAATTTTTTGAAGATAATTGCAAATTTAAAAAATTAAAAATTAACAAGTAAAAATATTGTGTTTTGCTTGATAAGTATTGAATATAAACTTTATTTTAAGTTTTAAATTACAAATTAAAACCTAATTAACAATAAATTGCGGGCAATACATATCCAAATATTGAGATAGGAGACTGCATATCCAATATACTATCTACAAAATTTCTAATTAAATAAAATAAAATATTATATTTAAAAAATAATCTAAATTATTAACTCTATTTTTTTATATAAGTTTTGAAGCGCAAAATAATTGAATTTATTTCAACCAAATATTTTGTAAATTAACCGACCATGATTAGCAAAAGTAATTGATGTTTTTTATGTTTTAGAAACATAACCGCATTTCTAAAATTATGTATTTTAGCAAAATAATATTTATAAAATCTTGTTTTAAAAAAGATAAATTTGTTTAATTTTTCTTTAAATTAGAAATTAATGAAAATTATATAACTCTTTAGTAATTTTTAAGAAATTAAAGAATGCACACATTTAAGCTATACTTATTATATATTAAAGTTACATTTTAATGTTTAAATAAAACAATAATTATTTTTTCTTTTTTTCTTTTAATGTGCATCTAGTTAGTTTCATTTTTAAATATAATTTTTTATAAATTAATTTTTTTTCTAAATAAATTCTACAATAAGTTAAGTAGAAACAAAATAAAACAAATAATTATTGATTGAGATAATTTATAAAATTACAACCCCAATTATTAATAATATATCAATAAGCTCAATTAATTATTATTAAAACTAAAAATTTTATTTAGTTGAATACTTTAAATTAAATATTTAATAAAATTAGATAACTTAATAAGCAAATTTTTTTAATTTTACTAATTAAGTTCTAAATTTTAATTTTTTACACAAATTATGTTTCTTAAAACTAAATTTTAAAAAACTCTAGAAGTTATACTGTATTTTTAAAATATAGAATAGCAAAAATATCTTCAATTGCAATCAGTTAAATTTAAATTTTAAAATATCAATATATAATAAAAATTCAACAAAATTTAAATTTAAGTGAAAAAAATATTTAGATTGAAAGCAAACTTTATTCATTAGCATTAAATCCATTGAACATTTGTTTGATATATTGAGCAATTTGAGCAAATCTGGCTGCAATGCTGGTTGTGCCGTGCTACATTGCTACATTGCTACTATACTGACAAGTCAGTAGCACTGTAGTCTGTAGTATGTACTGGCTGCACTATGTGTACTGGCTGTACTGGCTGTACTGGTTTTAATGCTAGTACTGCCGGTGCATTCGGCAGTCGGTAATTGGGTTGTGATTGCGGATGCAAGTCGTGTGCAAAGAAATAAGTTTTATCTCTAGAAAGCAAATGAGAAACAAAGAGTCGAGCGGTGGAGCGCTGGATCGGCAGTCCATTAGGTAGTGCCAAATTGAATTTGATAGCATCAGTGGTGCCCTTATCGCGAACATTGCGGTGGAATAGCTGTTTACGGCGTTTGAATCCCTCAATTGGTTTGACCCCCTCTCTCCTCTCGGCTCACTTTCATTCCATGCGATTCATGTAAAACTAGAGTAAAATACAAGCAATGCATGCAATGCATGGAATGCATGCAATACTCCAGTGATTACCAGAGTATAGCAGCTTTAGATCTAAGCTTTTATTATGCACTCATAACACTATAACACTATATTATAGCGATTCATAAGTCTATTCCGAGTTTATGCTCCGAATGTAAGTTAATATCTTAGCGTTAGTGCTCTTCAATGCAAACTCTCAATAATTAGCTCATATTCTCCTTCTCTAATGTTATGCACCGCCGACAGAGCCGAGGCGTTGCCGTTAGTTGCCTTCCATTCATTCCATGCCTTTCCTCAAATGTCAATCTCCATTAACACATTCTCCGCTTTAGACGTGCTTTGCACTGGCAATAGGATTCTTTCAATATAATGGACAGCCGTCTCCCACACCGTATGCCATCAGTGCAGCTATAGTGCACTACCAGCTATGCGACACTACTTCTCATTTCAACCATATATAGCATCTATAGGACAACTCCACACAACTCAACACAACTCAACACAACTCAACATAAATCCAGACAAACACTTAAACTTTATTTAGTTTTATTCAATCAAAACAATATTTACCTGAATTCTGGCCTCGTTCAATTTTGTGATTCGCGCCAACTCTTCACGACAGTATATATCCGGGTAATGGCTTTTGGCAAAAGCGGCCTCTAGTTCTTGAAGCTGTTCCTGTGTAAAAGTGGTTCTGTGTCTCCTTCGGGCCGGTGTTGGCGGACATGTACCGTTCGATTGTCCGCTACTCGAAGAGTTGGTCAATGAGTTCTGACTAGAGTTGCTATGATTAGAGCCCAATCCAGCCATTAGTGCTCCGGTGGGGGAGAGGTGAGACGTGAGGCCGGGTTCTACTTTCAATTTCTTGAATGTGGCGTCAGATGTAGTAGAAACTGGTTTACGTTCAACATATTAATCAATTATTTGATTTTTAACCCAAATTCTAATCAAATTCAATAAATATTACTTAAAGACCACTTTCTTGCAATGCATTCAATTTTAAATCTAATTTTTAGATACAGTAGACTAAACAGACATGTCAAAAGAATTGTTTTAAAACTTATAACAAAATTAAATTTATTATTTTAAAATAATGTTAATTTAATTTTTTACTAAATAAAATATTTTTTGTTTAAATGGTAATAATTACTTATGTTTAATTGCTTTAATAAAATTTAATCTTATTATTTATAACCAGGAATCGAGAAGGTTGGCCAATCCAGAGAAGATCAGGGAATAAATTTTTTTTAAAAATGCCCAAAAACCTAGGGGGTATTTTTTTTCTAAAAATGGTTAAAAACCTATATATTTATGATTAATTTTTACCCAATTTAACTGGATTTAAACCGGCTTTAACACCAATTTAGAAAAAAAATTTCAATTTTAATTTAAAAAAAACTATTTAAAAAATTTGCCGGCCGCCAAAGGGGGTACCTTTTCGTGGACCAAATGCTAGAAAATATAAATGCCAATTAGAGTGGTTTGGGCTAATTCCCCTTTACGATTCTTTTCTTTAACTGTAAAATTTATTTTTTTAATATATAGATTAATATAATATTTGTTAAATAGTTTGAAGTAACGGTTCGTCTAAAAACTCATTCTTTATTTTTAAATGACTTTAACTAAGATTATAAAATAAAAAATATTAACAATAATGCCATAAAAAGTATAAATTTAAAAATAACTGGTAATTTTTAAAATAATGAATTAGTAAGCAATTCATTCAAGTTAAAAGCTTAAAAGTAATTATCACAAGAAATATAACTGACTATCATTCGAATCAATTTTATAATTTGGTTTAAAATAATTCTGAATTAAAAGACATTGGATCGGCCGACCTTCTCGATCTCTGATTATATATATTAATGAACTATTGCTAAAAATTAACTTTGGAGTCATGATCTTGGCATAAGAGGTCTATAACTATAAAAATAGTTAATAAATAAAATAATAAATATATTCAATTACTAAAATTGTTGCTTTAAATTTTTTTTATATATTGATGTTATTATTTTTCGCAATCAATATTGATGTTATTATTTTATTTATTTATTAAATAAACAGATTTTTTGTAGTTTAGAGTAGTGAAGCAGATTTTCCAATTTGGCCCCTTTTTAGAGCAAAATTGAGCTCGATACTTTATGTCGAATTATTGTTTCAAACATACAGAATTTGGCTGATGTCTGTGATCTAATAGAAAGTTGAAACCAATCTAACCTAATACTGATACACTTTTCACTTTTGTGTTCGTTTCCGTAACTTTTTTTTTGGCTTAGTCTCACAATAACGACAAATCAAACAATTGTACAAATACATCTAGCTTAATTTGTACTTTAAAAATCAGAGACACATTGGAAAGCAAAACTGTAAAATCACCAAAAACTTTGTCTATGAAGTATTTAAATTCTTACAATTGGGATACTCTTCTTGCTTATGGCGTTTAGAGAATTTTTTAACTATTGTTAAAACAGTTAAACAAAGTATAAAATATCTAAACTCTGTGTTGGTTTTAAATGCCATTGAGAGTGTTAAGAAAGGTTTTGGCTATAATGCAAAAATTGAAGAGGGGGGTCCGTTAAAACCCACCTAATTTTTAAAAATGGCACTTATTCCTCATAGAATTTTATCCGAAAATAGTTACCAAAGGCGATCAACAGATTTTTTCTAATTTAATCTTAAACCGTTTTAAATTCAGTTAAATTAACTAAATTTAGTTTAAATTTGGTTTGAATCTAGTTAAGTTTAATTAAATTTTATCATAAATATATATATTAAAATCCTTTCCCTAGTCCCTCAGGTTTCTAGACAAAATATTTTCAAAAACCCCTTTCAAATATTTTCCTGAGTTAGTCAACCTTCTCAATCTTTGCTATTTTATTAATTAATGCAACACATTACTTCTGTATCATTAATAGACAGTATTAAAAATATATAAAATTTAACTTGAGCGCTAATATAACAATATATCGATATAACTTTACTTTAAAATTATTCATCATAGAGGCCTCAGCAAAGGTTTAATTTACTCACACATTAAGACATCTACATAAATAAACAATAAAGATGCTTGCTAATTAACTTAAAATGTTATTATTAAATTTATTTGAGTTTATATTAACATTACATTCAGAAACTTTACTTGACGCCACTATTGGCGGCTAAAATCAACATAAATATTCTTTACTTCTTTTAATTGATTTAAAAATAGTAATCAAATTTCTTAACTCCGCAAGCAAGAAAAGTATCTTAATTGTTGGAAACAATAATAGTTTACAATTATTAGTGTATAATAAATAATTTTTAAAACAAAATCTAAATTAAAAGTAGTACTCAAATGATTAATAAATAAAATTATATTATTGTTATTTATACTTTATGCATATCAAGTTAACATAATTTTTTAAACTTCACAGAATAATACTGATTTATTAATTTAAAACTATCAATAATTAATACTTTCATAAATGTTTTTAAGATTTTTGCAGTTAGGTTTTGTTTGATTTACTAAAAATTAACTCAAACTTTAATTAAATAAAAAATATTTAGTTTTCTAATTCTCAAGCTGGTTGAGTTCAAATAACTAATATTTAAAAAGTTTATATAAAATAAGAATATTACTGCCCTACATAAAACGATAAATAGATTCAATATTTTGGTCAATTAATCTGTAAATAACAGCAATCGTAGAGCAGTTCGACACGTGTTTAATGTTATTCTAACTAATAAGTCAATGTAGAGTAGGGCTCGCTTTAAGCCATAGCCGTGTTCGTTGTGTTCATACATCGATTGTGTTCTCCCTTTCAATGCATTTGCTTATAATTTGAGTCGGAGTTACTCCAGTGCCTAAAGCATTGAGTGCTTTACAATAGTTTCGGTACTTTTTTTAACAAAAGGTGAAGAAAAGCGGACAAAATCCTCTTTTTCTCTCGGGTTTGAAACCTTATAGCACCTGCTTTTAACTCAAACCCAATACAAGTGCATCAATACATTGCATACAATAATCCATTTCTATTCACTTAGCAATAACGGAGATTATTATTGCAATGACATATGCGTCTAAAATTTGATATAGTTGCTAAATCATTCGTTTTGTTAGAAAATTCATTAATGGATTATACATTTATAGCAAGTGTTTAGAGAGTGTTAGAAGTATAGATCAAATAACCGAAATCATCATTAAATTTATTAGAGAAAATAAATGCAAAATTATTAAAACAAAGAAATAATAAATTGAACCAAACTAATATTTAATGAATTATTGCAAGGTAACATGTAAAAGTTTGAGCGACACATGTATTTCATGCGCATTACTCTATTACTCTATTGAGAACTCGACTGAAGAAACATTCATTGAATTGTAGAGAAGAAACAAAATGAAATCAAAATAAATTTGTTTAAAATAAATTTAATCGCTTGTATAGACCGAGAAGTGGCAAAGTTGTCAAAAACAATTGCAATGTTGTGATCGAGAAATTAAATTAAATTTGTGTTTTGTCTGAACAGAGGAACCAATTGGTTGATATGCGAGAGGAATGAGTTGTTGTGAATCGGGGCCTATTAGGCCGTAATTGCATTGTCAGTCACTCTTTAATATAATAGACTGGAAGAGCTCTAACTAATGATATTTCGAATTTAATAAGCCGTAGAAAAGCACAGGTATTGTATATTAGAGTCTAATAGAGTCTAATACATAGATTGCATTACCGAACAAAAGTGAATTCTTCCAATTATTATACACTTTACTCAACAGAAGTAACACTTAATTTATTTCTTGATTTATTGAATTTATTAGACGAACGTCACGGGAATGGAGTCAAGAATTTGCACAGAATAGCAGCACAAGAGTACAGAGTAGAGAGTACAGTACAAAAAGCACACTTACCCGAGTGATGCTGTTGTTCGCTCGTCACCAGTGATGACCGATGACTGTTCGACGACAACGGATTAGAACCGCTTATGTGGTCGTGCGGGTGCGGGTGGGAGTGGTGGCCAACGCTTGTGCTCAGCCCGTAGAGAGTGGCCGCAAAGTCCGCGTCTCCCGACAGCACCGACACATTGCAAGCGCCGGACTTTCGCTTGTCTGACATATTCCGGTGTGATATGTGATGGGCTATACTCTGCTCTACAGACCCACTGTCGCCCATCTTTAGATGAAATTATCAAAATTTTTATAAATAAAAATCGTTTGGAATCTACTTGTCGTTTGACATTAATTTTTCGCTCAAAAAGTTTTAAACCTTAGCCTCCGATCGTTGATAACGAATACTGACTAATGAAGTTATGCGAGTTATAAGAGAGTAGGAGAGGAGAGAGGATAGAGAATAGAGAATAGAGTATAAAGTATAGAGTATAGAGTATAGAGGGTTGAGGAAGAGAGCGAGTGATGAGAGAGGCCTTCCGTCTTATAACCGCTACGACACGACCAATAGAACTTCTGATCGCAGACACCGCTCCTCTCTCATTGGCTCACGCTCTCCCTCTCCCGGCTCTGCATCACTGGCATCTCCTCTTCCATTATCACTATTACTCTCATCTTTACTAACATACTGTACTCTCAACTTTATTCTCGCAATTCCTTTTATTTCTACAGCCATTCCAATGCATATACAGTACTCTAACTATACATACACTACTATATATACAGTATATATACTGTATCATTGATCCAAATAATTCTGAATCTATAGGTTTTATTTTCTTAACTATAGACATAATAAATGATGTTGTTAAGTCTACAACAATTTGTGAATTCAATATTGAATTCCAATTTAATTAATTTGTTTAAATAAAATCATTTAAATCGCTAAACACTTTTCAATGAAATTACTGAATCTAAAGCTAAAAACAATTAATTGTATTTTTTTAAATACTTTGTTACTAATTTTCATTCAATTGTTACCAACTTCCTTTTATTTACTGAAAACAATAAATACTTTAATTATTGTAATTAACTTCAAATCATAGCAATGTATCGATTTATATAAATAATAATTACATTTAAACTAAAATTAGGTTTAGATTACGAGTTAAATCTCGACTAGGCTTTCAATTTATCGAATCACTAATAAATTTTATTTTACAGTTATATAGTTTACAGTTTAAAAACTTAATTGTAAATAAATTGAGCTAATGTTTTATAAAAAAAAAGTTATCTTTAATGCACATTTATTATTTGATCTGATTAATTTGTCAAATAAAGTATATATTAACAAAATGATTTTTCAAAATATAATTTCAAAGATAAGCATAAAATACGAGTTCGGGTGCCCTAATGTCAACGTTTTCTAAATCAAAGTACAAATTATCAAAAAGATTTAGAATCTTATTTACAATTATAAAATTAATCGTTTAAACATAATTTGATAAAATGCGTGCAACGAATAAAAAATTTACAAAAAAATTGCAATATTATTTTATTATATAAGCATTTATTAAGTTATTTCATCAGTAATTGATTTCAAAAGATAAATGAATGAATTTAATAAAAGTTTGTTTTCGTAATAGAGATAAACAATGAGTAAAGACTATAAGAAAGGAATGGAAGCAATGGAAGCAATGGGTGTGAAGAAGAAGGAGCGCCAGTCAGTCAATAAAAATTATTATAACATTGAATTTGTAGAACCGAATTAGATTTGGTGACGCATTCCAAAATTAAATCACCGGCACAGGCACTGGCACTGGCACTGGCACTGGTACAAGCATAGACATAGGCATAGGCATAGGCATAGGCACAGGCAAATAATAATAGAGCGACGCATATCGTGAGTTACTCTTAGATGCATTCTGCTCTCTTGCAGTCACACTCAAGACGCCTACTCTCACACTACTCACCTCCAGTGCCACAATTTAGCAAATTTTTAATTTTACAATCATTTCAATCAATTCTAAGTTTACATTAAATTGCATTTTATTCAGATATTTGTGAAACACTATTCAAAAACATTTGTTTTTGCAATTAAATCGATTTCTAAAGTAGTGAAAGTATAGGATTTGCGAACTCTGAGTGTGATATCTCTCCAGTCTATAGATTCGGTATTTGAGTATTTGATGCAATAATCAGAACTGATTAATGAGTGGTGTATTTGAGGCGCAGTGACACGTGTTTTGGTAATATAATGCAATCTCTTCTCAGCTGTAATTATTGTCGTCAATAGTAGTCAATAGAGTGTATATACAACCAAATGAGGACTGAAATAAAGATTGACGTCGAGTCGCGCAACGGGCGATCACTATTGAGGCCACCTGTCATCACTTACTGACTGGCCCTGATGCATGTGCCGCTACTGGTATATGTATATACACATATATACTGACACGTTGTGCATATGCAAATTGTGGCGAACGCGACAACACGTGCCGACTCACCAGATGGACAGTGCGATTAAATGATCCGCAATTGGCTTCGTCTTACCTGAGGTTTGAAGGTTTGTTAGAGAACTCTAATATACTTTAAGCCCTAATAATGCCTTATATTTGTGCGAAACGAGCAGTCGTTCAAAGAGTTTGAAAAGTTTGAAACGAATCGGTTTTACTGCAAAAGTGCAGTTAAAGTGTCATTCAAGCGATGATATGACTATTGAAGTAGAAGAGGATTAAGTGCTCGACAAACGACTGCTTTCGATGGCTTTCGATGGCCTTCTTTGCCTCCTCTGCCTCCTGTGCTGTCATATCTGATTTGTTTGATCTTAAAAACAGTTAAAACTTATTTTTAATCTAAATATTAAGTAGAGTTCAATCGTAAACATTGAGAGAAAGAGAATTAATTTCCGTTAGTTTCCGATGCATTAGAATTCAAACTTGTAATGACTTGAAGTGAAATCACTTTTTCTGATAGCAATTCTCTGCTAATTATTTTCTTTGTGAATAAATATTAGTTCGAATCTGTCTTTTGATTCATTTCTATTAATACAAAGCAAATGCAATCAGTTTTAAGACTAAACTAAAATATTTGATTCATTTTCAGGTAATAGCGAATAAATTTCGAAACAATTAACTATTGGAACGAATGAGATATGCATTGATGTGTTGTGGAACTACTGGAACGGCAGAAACTACAGGACTAGACATCTGTGTGGGCAGTGAATAGTATTTTGAAGATTTGAAATGATTTGCACACGAAGTGAATGCAGAGATGAGAGAATCCCTCATGAATTTGAATGAGTTGTAACTGCAATACAACTGAATAATACATTCGAAGCGCTGTTCACCCCCTCCGGACTCGAGAGTAGAGCGCATTTCAATTATCTGTTCATTACCGGCAAAATTGCTTTCGACTCAATTGGGCGTGAATTGGGTGCTCTCGGCCTACTATACTCTGCCAGTGCCACACTATACACCACTATACACTACTATACACTACACACTACAGACTCCACTCTGCCTGTGATCGTCACATGTATTGATCGATTGATACATTCATACATCTACTGATTGATAGACTGTTCTCTGTTCTGGTGAATGGGCGAAGAGGCCAGGAATGCAAACGCAGTTTCTTTTGACACATAAGCACTGTTTGCAAACTTAACGAAATCGAAGAAATCGTCAAAACATAAGACAATCACTTAATGCATAATAGAGTCTATGAATGGATGAAAACCAATGATTGGTTGTATCGGTTGAGCACAAGTAGACATTGTTTGAATGTTTGGCACAATATGTGTGAGACGTGTTCATAGGCATGCATAGCCTCTGTCCACCTACGGCACAATCATGAGATGACTCTACTTTGTATACGCGCTTTGAATACACATCGCATCCAATGTGAGCCCTGAGGGATGAGTTTCTTTGATCATCACATCATCGCTGCACCAGTCGTTGTATTTCTGATTAGAGGAGAGAGGCGTTAGACTCAACTAAGAAGTTGATAAACCATTTGTGTAGTAGTCATTCGAACGTAACTTTATATCGAATACTGAATTCTCTGCACTAGAGTAACAATTCTCTAGTTTTGCTTATTTCACAACTAATGCCAAATTCGAAATATAGACCTATACTACACGTCCATACATCTGATGCTGCGACTGCTGTGCTTTACAGTACTCTACACTACAATCATAATTGACTTAGGATTGAGTCCCAAAGTAACGCTAATGGACTTGCTTTTAGGTCTGGCACTACTACTCAGTCAGCTTTTGTGAACACCGCGAATGCTCTCGATTCGCAACTCTTACATCAAATAAAACTTTTTTTTACTAAAATAGCTTCTCTTATAAACTAACAAATTTAGGACATATTTCTTAAACTTATATTTCTTCTATAAATGTCTTTTTGCAATTACTACTTTAGCATAAACTAACCTGGAACTAATTTAATTCTTGCTTATATAGTATAATCAATGCTTTATATTTATAAGAATAAATTACTCCAAATATTTGTAAACAAAAAAAAGAATGTTACAATTTTATATCAATTTAAATAAAAACTTAGTTTCAATTCGACATTTTGTTAAATCTTTTCATTCTTTTTAAACACAAAAATACCTACTTTTTAATTGTTGTTTTAATTAAATAAGTTTTTAATATAGTAATAATCAGAGACGATTTAAAGATAAGAAATCAAAATGTTTGTTAACTTTTTTATTATTTGCTAGGCATACAAAAACAATATATCTGCGTATATATATGCTTAGCAAATGGTATAAAATGTTAATTAACTTTTTTGAACTATGAGATTGAATCATCTCTAATAATAATGTAAGTAATTAGTAAATAATTTTGCAAAATAATAAAACAAATATTTGTATAAGAATTTAATTAACAAAAGAAAAATTTGAAATAATAAACATGTTGACTTTTTATTAAGATGCGTTAAAACACTGTAAACAGCAAGTAAGGTTGAATTAGTTTATTATAATATCAATTAACTAATCGTTTAGAAACTTGTACGTCAAGTTAACTTTTCAGGCAAAAGTTAAAAATATAATAACAAACCTGATGATATTTTGAAATTTTAATTTATATATATATTAACCAACGTTTCAAATGGGAAAATCAGGTCAAAATCTCTTCCTGATTTTGAAAATTCGCATTTATTCCCCTTAGCATTTGGTTCACGAAAAGATATCCCCGTTAATCTTTTGCCGGTTGCCAAAGGCGGCCGGCAAATTTTTTCTGTTTTTTGATCAAAATTGAAAAATTTTTCCTAAATTAGTTCTAAATCCGGTTTAAATTCAGTTAAATTACGTAAAATATTGTCATAAATATATATGTTTTTTAGCTTTTTAGAAAATACTCTTTCCTGATCCTCCCTGAATCGGCCGATCTGCCTGATATCCTTGATAAAGCAATTTAATCTAAATTAACTGTATTTAAACTAATTTAAAGTTAGATTTAATTAATTTAACTAAATTTAAATTGGATTTTAATAATAAAATTGTTAAAATTTGCATAGAAAGGAGGGTTACCATTTTGCGGACAAAATGCTAAAAGAGATAAATGCTAATTTTTAATATTTCTCATTTATTATTCATGTATAAACAACATTGGAATACAAATTTTAATGTTTATAAAAGTAAAATTAATATTAAATAAAGTCAACTATGAGTTTTAAATTCATCAGTTCTGTCTTTCTCTGGAAAATATTTCTACATTTTCAGATTAACTATAATAGAAAACAATGAAAATCATATATCAGTTATATCCTCCAATTGTCCAGTCCCAACCCTTAGTCTAAAACCAGAGATCGAGAAGGCCTGCCGATTCAGGGGGGATCAAAAGAGGAATTTTTCTCAAAAACGCTTAAAAAACCTGTATATTTGTGATGAAATTTTGCCTAATTTAACTGGATTTAAACTAAATTTAGTTAAATTAACTGAATTTAAACCGGATTTAGCAAAAATTTAGAGAAAAATTTCTTAATTTTGGGCAAAAAACCCAAAAAAATTCGGCGGCTGGAAAAACGTCGAGGGGGGTACCTTTTATCTGACCAAATGATAGGGGGGGATAAATCCAAATTTTCAAAACCAAGGGGGATTTTTGCCTGATCCCCCCCTTATCGATCTCTGTCTAAAACTATTGTTTTAAAATTTATAGGCAAAAAAATTTCTAGAAATTTTCCGAGTAAAATTATGTCTTGATGAAATTTTTATAAATAATTAAATTAATTAACTTTTTGTTTGTTTTATAAATAAATAATTACATTTTATATATTAGTTTAAATTAAATCTATTATTTTAATACAATAAAAAACAATAATCTATATTTTTAATAAGATTCCCATATAACCAAAACTTATTGAAAATAACATAATTTATTGATTACCTAAATGTATAACTAGAACATGTTTTTTGTATTTTTGCCATTTATATCAATAAATTAAAGTTTAATTATTTTAAATTTAAAATCAACTCAATTATATTTCTTCATGTAAATATTTTGATATTTCTATAGTATTGTACAGTAAGCCATGTCAGTAGTTTTTCTATTACGCCCGAGGGATTTCTCCCTGCACAACCGGGGATTTTAGCCCAGTCAGGGATGGACACTTTACCGTCAGGTACGGTAACACTGGATAGTGGTCACAGTTTTAAGAGCACACATTTAAACGCTCCGTATACGTAGTTTGTGGCTAAACCGCTCGGTAACTTGCGCTTGGTAACTAGCCTGTGGCCGTCTTGCCCCCCCAAACCCTATTAAACTTCTAAAAAAATAATTAGTTCGGAAGGAGTTTGAAACCACTACCTGTTTGTTAAGTTAGACTTAACTACAGTCGGACGCCTTGACCACTGCGCCAGCCTGCTTGAATTATGTCAATAGTTTGTCGATTACCAAGATAAATTAACGTTATTATAAATATAAACTAACCTTATCATATAATAGTAAAATGTGCAAAAATTATTCTTCTAAATTCAATATTTAAAAAGTTATGCATGTTTAGAAATACAATAGTTTCTTACAATTTGTGATATAATTATGAAGTAAATCAATACATATATTATGTACACAAAACAGATAACCAGACGAACAAATTGGTAAAACTAAAAATTCGGCTAATTTTTTGTGTACGAGATATAAGTTAACAAATTTTATGTCGTTGTATGCGTTTTTGTATTTGTCAAAAATGTATATTGCCAAATTTATGAGTTTCAAACATATTCAAACTATTTTACAACAACTAACTTAAATTTATTTCACAACATACAAGAATTTATTCAAGATAAGTTTTAAAACTTGTTTCGCATGCAATTGAAAAAATTCAAGAATTTATAATAAAAAATTGTCTTGTCAATTCTCAAATAATGTTTATAAAGTAAAATATATTATATAATAAACTAAACTATAATATAATTTTACTCTGGATTAACAAGCCATTATCACCCATTTTTCTAAATCTTTGTCTAACATTGTTTATCAGAGTTTGTGCATGACTTTCAGCAACAATTTAGATAATATTTTTAGTGCTTTAGTTCTTAAACTATACCATAGAGACCAGAATTTATCAATTGGTCTATCCTAGGTCATTTCGGTGAGTGAGTGAGTGAGTGAGTGAGTGAGAGAGAGAGAGAGAGAGAGAGAGAGAGAGAGAGAGAGAGAGAGAGAGAGAGAGAGCTGAGATATGAGATATGATTTACATTGTCTTTTGTTATAAGTTATAAATTGCTTAATTAAGGGATAATTTGCAGAGAAAGACAGAAACTGATGACAGTTCAGAACCTTTAGTTGACTGTAATTTTCATTTTAAACAAACTTATAATTTAATTAAAAGACAAGTTTTGCAATATTAAAGAGAAATTTTGCCAAATTACCTTGAGAAGATTTAATTTGAAGTTTTTGCTAATGTTATGACGGTAATTTTTGCCATTTTGCTTTTGTATAATTTGTATAATTTAAAATAAACGAAAAAAAAACTATCATGTCAATTTATCTATCAATTAAAATAAAAAATATTTAATTTGACTAATTTAGTTTAAATTTATTTAAATTTAATAAAAGAATTAATTAGGTTTCTAACAATTATTAAATGTGTTTGGATTTTTTGGACATTAATAAGAATTTTTAGCATTAAATACAGTAAGATTTTAAATAATTGAATAATAAAATAAAATCTTTATTATATTAAAAAATTGATTTATATTTATGTAACAAATATTTATATCATTTATTAATACTATGTTTTCGGGCGACAACGTATTCGGAGTATGAAATGAATCCGTCGTTATCTGAGTCGTAGTCTATCAAAAGCTTATCAATTTGTTCTGTTTATTAAAAAGAATAAGATTATAAATATAATTATTTAATTTAAAAAATAAAATAAAAATTGTAAAAAATTATAACAAATTTTTAATGTATAAATATTTTTAATTTAGAATAGAACAACTATTTTTACACAGTGATCCAGAGCTGACCCAAACCAAAATTGATAAATTTTTCCTAAAATCTATACAATATATTGTTTTTTAAATTTCAGAAAAAATGTATTAAGTTTGATTTAAATTTGAATTACTGTATAAAAATATTATTCTATTCTATAATCCATTATGCCAAATTAATGCTATTAAAACTCATAAGCAAAATCTTTTTGTGTTGATAGCTAAGATAACAATTCTTTAAAAATATCTTAACTCAAACTCAATTTAAATATCAAGTTTATCAAAAACTTATCAAATGAAACGGACTAGTCCTTTTATTTTAAAATTTTGTTTTCTAGTTATTCAAACTATAATTATACTCCTACATGTTTGATTGTAATATTAAAAATTTTTTTAGTTACAATTCTAAGTAACAAATTAAGAAAATTTTATTTATTTTGAAAATAAAACTCAATGAATTTACAAAAGCTGCAAAGTGAAAAGTTACAGAAATTTTGCTATTACCGTATTACCTCACATATTCACGTATGTACATATAAGATAAGTGTTGGATTTATGTACTTATAAGTGAGGAAAATATGTCGTTTTTGAAAATAAATTTTAATAAAATATTTTTGGAAAAAAACGTTAGAAATCTAAGTTTAAAGGCTTAAAATATTAAAAGGAGCTTTGCCATGTAAATAGAGGTACCACTCTTGTGGCAAAAGCCAATAATCTATAATTGCCAAACTCTATTGGGCAAATATTGTTTTAAATTTTAAAATATAATAATTTTATTGAATGAATTTATATATTATTAATATTAATAACATTTTTCTTGAAATACCAAAATAATTTGCTGTTTTAGATTTATTTCAATTAATTTCTTATAATTTTGTAAAAACGTTTGAATTATACTTTAATAAATACTATTTTTTATCTATTAATAATTATTAATTGCTTATTAAAAATATTTTCAGATCTTATTTTAAATATAATTAATTCAAATATATTTTATTTATATACAAATATTTTAAACGACTTTAATAGAAATTTAAAAAATTAAGTTAAAGTTATGCTACTATAATTTCTTAATTAATACACTCCATCCCGCTTATAACGAACCCACTTATAACAAATACATGCTTATAACGAACAGAAATTAAGGAACAAAATAGCAATATACATTAAGTTATAGTCGTATATAACGAATCCCGGTTATAACAAACAAATTTGGTGGAACCGAGCCGTTCGTTGTAAGTGGGATTGAGATCTGAAAATATTTTTAATAAGCAATTAATAATTATTAATAGATAAAAAATAGTATTTATTAAAGTATAAGTCAAACGTTTTTACAAAATTATAAGAAATTAATTGAAATAAATCTAAAACAGCAAATTATTTTGGTATTTCAAGAAAAATGTTATTAATATTAATAATATATAAATTCATTCAATAAAATTATTATATTTTAAAATTTAAAACAATTTTAGTTAATTCTTAAAGTTTGTGTTTAACTCGCCTTATGTACATAAAACCTTTGGACCAAATTTAGGGAAATGGTATGTTTTACCTTATATGTACATTTACTAATATGTGAGGTAATACGGTAAATAAAAATATATTGATTTTAAAGATAAGATAGCTTGCATATTTTAATACTCAGATTAAGTTCTAAACTAAATTTATTATTGAACTTAAAATATATTAACAAATTATTTTTTAAAACATTTGTTTATAACAAATATTTTGATTAAAACAAAAGTTTAGAATAAAAATCAGATAAATTGATAATAAGTTTTAAATAATCTTTTTGAAATTTATTGACTTCAAAGGACTTTTATTGGTATTTTTCCGGCGGGATTAATTATTCTAGTATTATAGATCTCATCAAAAGACACCTTTTT
>JAQFXP010000081.1:0-49745 GCA_034693685.1 Belba bartosi | reverse complement strand
GGAAAAATCCCCTCCCTGATCCCCCCCCTAGGTTTTTGGCCAAAATTTTGAGAAAAATCCCTCCCCTGATCTCCCCCCCCTGGATCGGCCGACCTTCTCGATCCCTGATTAAGATGTTCACCAAAACTCATATGCATAGTGAGTAGAGTTGTATGAATTACGTCATTTTTATAGAAATAATTTGAACAAAAACATAATGTTCTTCTTGTGACCAAATGCATATTTGCAAAATTGATTTGGCCAAATAGCTTGACTGATTCTAGGTTGTTACACAAACTTATTTAAATATGTTTAGTTGAGTTTGACTAATGTGTTTGAATCTCATATTCATATCATACATACCCTTACATACACATACATACATACATACAGACAATACTGTAGTTAACATCAATCGTTAAGTTGTGTTCAAAACAATATTTTATGTTTTAAACCAAATTTGAATTCTTAGAAATGATACAAATATTTAGTAATAATTTTGCGAAACGAATGACTTTAGTGTTGATATCGACGCGAAAACGACTAAATTCGCGGCAATTGATTGGAAGCGATGCCAATGCCATCAAAACTAATTTATCAAAGTTTGCAAAGAGTTCTTCGCTTCTGCTGTCACTCGCGCTCTGGAAGGCTAGAGAACCAGAAGTCGATTTAAAGAGCTTTATGTGCCAACCGATCACACCATTGGATCAATTAAAGTCCGATTCGATTCGATCGAAGTTTGAGTTATTTGTAATGAAAGTTCAAAAAGAAGTTTGCGATCAATTGCAACAAATTGAGAGTAAGTCCGATAACGACATCGACGGTCGCAACCAATCGATTGAGTTTAGAGTCGATCGATGGACACGAGAAGAGGGCGGCGGAGGAATCACTTGTGTCCTCGAAGACGGTCAGGTGTTCGAGAAGGCCGGCGTCAATATATCTGTGGTTTACGGCAACCTTCCGGCGCCGGCGGCACAACAGATGAGGGCCAGAGGCAAGAACTTCAAAGAAAACGCAGATTTGAAGTTCTTCGCCTGTGGTGTCAGTTCTGTAATACATCCGCGAAACCCAAACGTACCGACCCTTCACTTCAACTATAGGTTCTTTGAGGTAAAGGACGAGACCAATGGTGAGACCCAGTGGTGGTTCGGCGGCGGCACTGATATGACTCCGTATGTACTCAACGAAAGCGATTGCATTCACTTTCACAAGACTTTGAAGAAGGCCTGCGATCGACACGACCTCAAGTATTACCCGAAGTTCAAGAAATGGTGTGACGACTACTTCCACATCACTCACCGCAAGGAAAGCCGGTATTTATTTCGATTTCCGCTTCAATCGATTTCGGTTTCGATTATTGTTTTCAAATTAATTGAAATATTGTTTTCACTGACAGAGGAATCGGTGGTCTCTTCTTCGATGACTTGGACTATCCCAACCAAAAGGATGCGTTCGATTTCGTCAAGACTTGTGCCGATGCTATCATTCCCTGTTATATACCGGTTGTCAATAATAATGTGAATAAAGGCTATTCCTATTCGGACAGACAGTGGCAACTCTTAAGGCGCGGAAGGTTTGTGAATAATGTATACGAAATGTTTAGAATGTTTTTAACAAATTGATTGACTTTCAGGTACGTTGAGTTCAATTTGATCTACGATAGGGGCACTAAGTTTGGACTCTTCACTCCTGGAGCCCGATATGAGAGTATTCTTATGTCACTACCATTAGTGGCCAAATGGCAATACTGTCACTCACCAGAGCCCGGCTCTAGAGAGGACCAACTGATGCAAGTCCTCAAAAATCCGAGAGAATGGGTTTAGGGCTGAAATGATTCGATAATTTTGTTATTTAATAAAATTTTATTTATGTCGAATTCAAACAATCATTCATTAGATTAATACAAATTTGAAAAAGTTTTGACAAAATTATATAAATCTCAATAATAGCTATCATTTACGCCAACCCCCGAGCCATCCCTTAACAAAACCGGTAATTCCGGACGCTTTTGGATTAGCCTTTTCTGCCTCCAGAGACGGGAACGTTATGTGATTGAAGGCTAAGTCGAAAAACAATGGTTTGCACGGAATTGGTCGGAATTCGGGCGGGAATTGAGCTAAAGGTGTAGAACCGGTCAATAAGTCGTTGCTCTCATAATAGGTGTCCAAACGTGATATCAAAGGCTAACGAATACAATAAATAAGTCTCAGTTCAGTACTAAATAAAGTTTCATCAGTTCTCTCATAACTACCGGAATGTTTGTCTTGACTTTGACTTCCGGTGCCCTTTCGTCTTTCATCAGACTCGAGGCGTATGTCTTAAACTTCTCGGACTCTGCGTTCGCTAATAATTGCTTCAATTCTTCAAACATTTCCTTCAATTAAATAATATTTTAATTTTAAAAAAATCAAATAATGATTGAAAAAGTGAATACTTTTGGTGTATTTTGGTCTTTGAGAGCAATCTCGCAGTAATGTGCGGAACGGTGTAAGAGTGCGACCGACTCTTTCCAACTATGTTTGGCCACATTTCCAATATGATAGCACCGAAACGCTTTAAAGGCAGTTATTTTCGCTTCAATTTCATTCTGAAATTTTTCCATTAATTCATTCGATTGAAAGTGTTGTTCGAAAGGCAAGGATTGGATTTCAGATAAACTTCCGATTATTGTCTCAAACGGACGGACCATATCTGAAGAGCTCTGAAGCGTTTTAATAAGTTGTAGATTACGGCGAACCGTCAGATCGAGTCTCAAATACGACAAATAGATATATAAAGAACTCTTTTCTTGATTCGCTTCCCTCAACAGCTGAAGACAGTCACGACATTCGAAAATAATTTTTTCGAATTGCGATACTCTTAGGGTTTGAGAGGACAACAAGTCCTGAATTAATAGCAAAAACGATCGAATTTTCTCCTGTTTTACGGCTAATGTTTTGCCCAACCATTGAATTTCACTCAAAGTAACCGATTGTTTCTCTCGAGTTTGAAGTATTAATTGCTTTAAAATATAATTAAAATTAAAATGACTTTCAGTCAAAACTAGAATCAAAATTACGTCTAATTTAGTCGAAAGCAACTGATCGTCGACTTCGTTGGCCTCGCTTTGCATTTTGTTGATGAAGTCCTGAGCGCCCATATCCTGTTCCCCAATATTGAACGCACAGTATCTGAGGGTCGGTTTGATTTCGTCGCAACGCTGTCTGTAATGAATGGCCACTTCTTCGTCGCCAATGGCCAGAAACAGCTTCTCATAAATGGTTTTCGCTTTCATTAAGTGTTCGTTCGCTTTATGCCATTCCTCGATCTCGAAATAGAAGAGTCCGTTCAGATACGCCGCGTACGCACTGGTAGTTAAATTCAGTTAAACCTCATTTCTTTAAACATATAAACAATTAAATTATAATTTAGTTGTGATTTGAGTTTATATCTCAATAACTATTTAAACAAAACATCTTTCGAAGCCCTAAAACAAAATTTAGTTAATTTAGAGTTAATTCTAAATATCAACCAAATGGTCAAACGGTTTACAATTAATTCAATTCACAACAAATCATAAGTCAATTATAGTGGAGACGAGAGTTGAGGCAAACCTGGACTCAAGTTTAGTTCTGGCGTCACATTTGGTGGGACTGTTGTTGCAGATGGTCTGCAAACTCATAGCATATTTCACGGCTTTCTTGTATTTGCGGATCAAATAGAACTTCTTTCGCGGCTCAGTATTGGCCTCTTGTTTGAGTTGCATCGCATGAGCCCAACAGCGCTCGGCCGACATTAGAGGGATCAGCAAATATCTGAGTGGCTCTCTCTTGCCTTTGTTGGCCGACATCATCACCTGATTGGTCACACATTTCGGTTGGAATGTCGTCCGACCCTTACCTGTGCTCTGAACAAAGTTTATGGAACGTCTGATTCGACGAAGACGTCGACTGCAGTACTGGCGGTACCGCTGATAGTCTCCGTGTTTGAGCCCGTGCTGGGACTGACCCTCTTTCAGCACATGGAGTACTGCACGGGTAGGGTAGGGTAGATCAGATTAGCAGTTAAGTAATTTTCATATCTTTTCATTTTTTCAGACTTACTCTCGAAAGTAATGCTGTCTTTGTGTGAAATGCCATCGAATTGATCCAAATCCAAGTCAACACTCGAAGACACGTCGCTTTCGTCCATAACTCACAGTCTCTGACTATTGCCTCTCATTTCCGACTCGACTACTATTTCCAGACATTATTTATAATAATTAAGGCATTAATGCATAGAAAGTGTCGCCATTTGCGGTCGCTTTTTAAAGTTATTAATACAAAATTATTAATTTATTTAATTCTAACACTAAGTGGCGCTCAAACACTATATTGAGTTTGTTTTGTCGACTCAAGGAATCGATTCAAACATTTTCTATATTTATAACAATTTTTATTACGAAATGCAATCAAAGCGTAAATAAACAAAAACTGAATTAATTTATCAATAAATCAGTTGATATTAAACATATATTTTATTTACAAAACTAATCAAATGTCAGACAACTTGTGTTCAAGAGATTTAAGCGATGGTCAGGACTTTGACTTATGGCGAATGAGTGCCAAAAGTGACCAAAACTCGAGTCGAACTCAAAGACGAAAAGTTGACTTCAATATTAGCCAAAGAATCGGCGATTCCTCCACTTCTAGTTCTCACGACTTGAATGTCATCAACAGATCAATTAATAGCGATTCGGCGAAAGACGTGTCGGAACCAGACCTGAAGATAGCGGTCGTTGTATTGGATTCAATGAATGCATTGACTCAACACCTCTTAAGCCATCCTTTTGTTGTAATCCGAAGACAAACTCAAGTATTGATTGTTTTTCTCATTGAATACAAAACGATTGAACCATTAATTGAAATTTGAACCAAAGGTGAACGTAAGGACCGGTTCCTACCATTTGATGCCTTTGTCGGTAATGGCGTTCATATTTCGCATTGAATCGAAACAAGGCTTTGGAGTTCTTTGGAAAGGAATCGTTAGTGTCTTCATCACTAAAGCCATTCAAATAGGAATTGAGTCGATTGTCGCCGAATTGACGCCATTTGTTAGGTATTCCGAACTATGAGTCTGAGTCTGAGTCTAAGTCTAAGTGATTGAAACAATTGAATGATTTGCAGAGATCTAAGTTCTAAACGAATCACTTTCGAGACAGTGGTTCAGCACTTGATACTGAAAGGAGTGGCTATAGTAGTGGTGACACCGTTCCTGTGCTCGAGCTGTGCGGAGACAGTCCAGAGTTCAATTGCGAGCGAAAATCCAGGAGTTTTTGATTCGATTAGAGAAGGCTTTAGTCGAATAACACACTGGAAAGTGGGCCGAAAGCTACCCATTTGGCTGTTATGGGGACCAACCCTTACCTACCATATGAGTCATTATCTCATCTCTAGTTCTGTTCAAAAATTTATATTTTATATAACAACTGATTATAAGGACTGCGAAACAGAAAATGTTAATAAATTGAAGAATAAATACAAAGACATAATGAGTTGCTTTTGGGGACAACTGTTTGCAGACGTTCTGCTCTTTCCTTTGCAAACAGTTATAATGAGGTATACATTGAATATTGAAAATCATTATTCGATTGAAAATTGACTAATTTTGAGGTTTGATTGCAATCAATAGACTCTACCTTCAGGGCACCCGAACTATCGTCGATAACGTGCAACAGTCCGGTGCCGTTATTCCGATTATCTCAGACTACGACTCGTCCTCTGATTGCTTTTCAACAATTGTCAAACAGGAGGGACGGCTCGGACTCTTCAAAGGCTTTGGCGCTCTTGTACTCCAATATTCAATTCATTACTCACTTCTAAGACTTACCAAATACTGTCTAAACAAAACCATTTCTGGTCTCCAATAGTCTCCACTCAAATGTTCTTTAATTTTAAAAATAATTGATTTAAAGTTGTTTTTCTAACAAATGGTTATTAAATAAAAATCTAATTATTAGTGAATTTAATCTTTTTGGCCAAAGGTTTTCGATTGAAATCAATTTTGAATTTGTCGCTAACGGAACGCTTTGCCGCCCACGACGGGTGCAGTGATTCTTCCGGTCCTCTGCCCGGAACCAATTTCGATTTGTCTTAAGAGCAAACAATTAGAAAAATACAAATATTTTTTCAATTAAACTCATTTCAAACCTTTGTTTTGTTGCTTCACTTCATTCTTCACAAACTTTTTTGACTTTATATTCGAATTTCTTTTATTAAAATTTTTATTATTTGTTGAAAACGAATCACTTTTTTCAAAACGTTTTGAAAATTTCGATTTCTGTTCAGAACTCGATTTGAATTCTCTTTTTTGGAATTTGTTTTTCGGTATTAATTGTCTTTCATTTGTGTCAATACTATCGTCCGATTGTTCATTGTTTGGATCATTCGATAGGAAGAATGGATCGGATTTTGGTTTAGTTTTCATCTCTTCATTCTCTACCACTTCTTCTATATTAGACTTAATCTGATCGTCAGTTTTGGTCTCTGTCTTCGACTCAATTCCTTTGACTTTTAATTTCTTTTTTGACTTCACTTTTGAAGCCTTTGATGTCTTTGAATCAGAATTTGTTTCAATTGGCTTCGAATCCGAATCCAAACCCAAATCCGTGTCATTCGGTCTCAACTCATCTTCACTCAAATCTGAAACAATCGACTGATGAATGAGTTGTTGACTTTCATCAGAAGTGGTCCTCTTTTGCAAAATTCGATTTCTTTTAATTAACTTCTTTTGGTGCCAGAGCTCTATCTGTGAGGGAAGCCATTGCTCACAATTCGGATTATCGTCTTTGAACCGATTGACTGCATTTTCGATGTTTTCGGTCAAACAAATTCTGGCCAAAGCTTTCGATTCGAACGAACTCTGGCTCTGAATAGACGTTATATTATAATTAACTCAATTTACCACAAATTCAAACAATTCATACGCTTTTAATCATGTCTTCGAAGTGTTCTCTATTCCAAACCAATGCCTGTTTCGAGACTTCGTCGACATTTAGGCCTTTCATTGAAACCAATTCTTGTCTTTTGTTTTCGATTTTCTTTTCCAACTTTTTCTTCAAATTCTCGTTTTGTCTGAAAATTCATTTAAACGAAACTATAGTTAAATCCAAATCCAAGCGAACTGTGCGTCAAATGATTGTTTGAATTACTTTTTACTGTTTCTCAGTTCCAATCGTTTTATTTGTTTAAGAAGTTTCTGATAAACAAATCGCTTAACGTTTCGAATCATTTTCCGCATTAAAACGATCTAAACATTCGTTAGAATTAATTAATTCAATCAATGCCTCAAACACTACAACCAATACCTGATTGTTGACCAAATCTCTGTCCATTTTAATTGATTTCCTATTTATTCACTAAATTTAGTCTAATTTACTGTTCACTCAAAACATGTGTTCATTTTGATTCAAAATTAAATATTTGTATAAAAACAAAACAATTACAACACAAATAACGTCTCATTTAATTAATAATTCTTTAGTAAATTATATCAAATTAAAATATATTATTTATATTAATATGTTAATTTAAATATTTATATTAATTTTTACATATTAATGTTTTTTAATAATTAGCAACTTAAAACTAATTTTAATATAACTTATTTCTATTAATATTTAAATTACACATATAGTTAAGTTTTATTACTTTTACATATACTTCAAACACGTATTTAATTGTGGGAAACATAGCAAAAATCTCCATTTGTTTAAAGTTTAAACTTTGATCTTCAGAAACAAAACATTTGTCTCTAATTTGCTTAAACGTCAATATATTTTAATTTAATTTAATTTCTAATATTATATTATAGACGTAATAATAGTAAAAAGACAACAAATTGTCGAAATGTTGGGTCGATTTATGTCGGTTGGAGTTGTGGCCCGAAATGCATTGAAATTGCGATCAATTCAGTGTAAGTCTGACTCTTATCTCTGATTAAGTAATTGATAGAAAAACTAAATTAATCACAAAATTAATTATATTTTTATTTATATTTTAAAATTAATTGTTTTAATAATAGAAATAAGATTTTAATTAAATCTGAGTTTTGAGACATTTTAAAGAGATATCGATTGAAAAGAAAATAATAATCAAAATATGGAATTGAATGTAAATTTGAATCGATTTAGACTTAGTCTTAGTCTTAGTCTTATTATATAATAAATAAATTTAATGTTTAGTTAATTATATGAATTGATTGTAAAATTGAATGAATTATTGTTTGAATAGTGTTTGTGTGGAATGTTTTCTAAATCAGAATTAAGATTAAATTAGATGTTTTGGTCTTTATGTGGACAGTGCGGACACTGAGCAGTGGGTCGGCAGTGGACACGAATCCGGGTCTTGCGGTTCCAAAACACGGCCGAAAGGAGACGGAAGAGGAGTTCGACCAGAGATACGTCGATTACTTTAACCGGAAAGACATCGACGGCTGGGAAATCAGGAAAGCTATGAATGATATGCATGGAATGGATTTAGTGCCGGAGCCCAAGATAGTGGCCGCAGCTCTTGAGGCCTGCCGTCGGGTCAACGATCACGCGCTTTGTGTCCGCTATTTGGAAGCAATCAAAATGAAGAGCAGAGCGAGTCCTGAGATATACCCATATATTATACAAGAAATCAGACCAACACTCGACGAGTTGGGGATCAGTACTCCCGAAGAGTTGGGTTACAACGAACCCGAGTTAGCGATGGCCAACCCCTATGACATGCATTGAATGCATTTAAGCCTTTATTTAATTTGTATTAATTTAGTCAAAAACAAAACACAAAAAGAGTTGAATATAATTAAAACGTCATTTAATTTGTTTATTTCGATGAAATGATTGTTTGTTTTGCAGATAAATATTAAATCACATGAAAACTGAAAATATTACTATAATTTTCGGAAAAAACTTATGATAAAAATAAATTAGTTTAAAAATTAACAAAATTTGTATTGACTTTAATTGATTTATATTAGAAGTATTATAAAATTCGATCAATAAATGCATTTTAATTCAATTAATCGATAAATAGATTAACGAAATAAGCAATTTGTGGTCAAAATAAAAAACATTTGAACATTCAATGGGTTTTGGTTTCAATAGTTAACTCATTAGTAAATACCAGTCAATAACCGGCGCTTTAGTTAAATAAATATTTTACATATTATTCGATAGAATAGTCTTTTGATTAATAAACAGATTTTGTCCAAAAAAGGCACTTATTATTAATTAATTAATTAAATATATTTATAATAAAATTACAATTTTTAGATCCATTTTGATTTGAAGCGACAATTAATGAAAAATATAATACTATTTATCAGTCGAATGATTGGCACAATTGAACTTTGAAGCGATTGTGAGATTCAGCCTATCGTTGATAACTGTCTTTATAGTAATAATAATTTATAACAAAACAAATACATTAAATGTTGGCCTCATTTCTGTCAATGTTTAACTAAAACGGGATTTCTTAGGACGAGTGCGCTCTCGGCCGAGATTATCGGCAAACCGTTGTTCCGATGATAATTGATTAGATGACTAACGCTTTCGAATGTCTTGTCTTTTGTCCGGACCTTCATTTCGAATCAAATTCAAACATTAATTTTCGAATTAATCCATTCAAATGTCAAACACTTACCACTCCTTCCGGATCAACTAAAAGCAGATGTTTTCTGATTCCACTTTGCATTCCAGTCAAGACGTACTGTCCGGCCGAGCCCTGAGACTCCCTGACCAGAAAGTCGCCGTCTTTGACGACCAGTGCCTCACTATCCTTGCGACTAATGGGGCCGTGATACCAGTCCTCTCTCTGCAGTTCCCCAATAGTACTATTTTTGTTTGAGTTGTTCACCGGTTCGGTTGTGACCGGAGGTGATACCTGAGCTAATGCACTGTTGAACGGCTCTATTCAATGCAAAAATAGTTAATTTATATTAATTTCAATTTAATTGTTATCTAATCTATGGCTCAAACTAACGCATATCGAACGGATCCCGAAGTGATGATTGTGTCGTCGATTCAAACACTGAATCATTAGTTTTGTTTTGATTATCATTAGAGTCTTCGGTCGTGCAGTTGACGTACTGGTGATCTAATCGATTGCTTTCCTGAGAAGTCGTCTCTATTTCTGATGTACTGTTCCCTAAGTCCTGGTCTTGAATGTCAATATTCAAGTCAATCAGATTAGGGCTGTGCTGTTCACTGCCGGTTAGAGAGCCCTTCTTGAGACAACTGCGCGGCGCCGCCTGAGGCACCCTTTGGGCGCTCGCACTCTCTTTCGATTGTGATTGTGTACTATCGGGAGTGTCGGCAATGGGTGCATCGGGCGGTATCTTCCCGGGTAAGTCATTATAGTACTCTCGGTCTTCAAGTCGTCCGTTCCTATTGTTCTCTGCATTTAAGTTACTATTAGTGTTGGAGATATTAGAGCCGTTATTATGAGCAGTAGTTTCCAGTCTTAACGGATAAATAATTATAAAACAAATCCTTTGATTACTCTTTAATTCTAAAGCAAAAGAAAGCAATCTTTGGCTTACCTTTCATTAACTGAAGTACTTCTCGGACTTCTCTTCAGAAATTCTTTGAACCTAAGTTCAAACGCCTGTCCGATTGTGGTAATAACATCCTGAGCCAGACCGCCACCGCACTCGAGCACAAAGCACGCCCTGCCATACCTGTGATCCTTAGCAACATAGGCTACAAAATCGAGAGTATCCTAAAAATAAACGCCAATAGAGTTATAGTAAACTTATAGACTGAGCCAAAAGTTGTCATTACGTACGGCATCGCCTCCAGAGGCAAACGATATGTTTGGCATTTCGTGTTTCGCGATCTTCTGTAAACAAATTATTCGGATATTAAACAGAATTCTTATTTGATATTATGTTTAAAACTCAAAATCGATTTATAACTTACTTCTCCCGTTTCGATGACTGTTAAGTGCAAGAAAGAGCTCGTAATCACTAGATTCACATCAGCACCGGCACAGTCTACACGACATCCAATCATAACAATTATTCCAAATTAATAACAATAACTAAATTAATTCAAATTAATTCTTACCCATATTTGGATTGTCGGCTAACATCCTATTAATCCTTTTTTCTGACCTTCGCTTCTTGTCGGGTGTCTTCAGTCGACCGATTTCGCAAACTCTGTTAATACACTCTTTTGCTATTTGGGATCGAGTGTCGAAGTCAAGGCTTTTCATCGATGTGTTGATCCCAAGACATCCGACATACTGTCAAAATATATAATTTTAGTCAATTTATTTTATTTATTTTTTGTTGTTGTTAAAATTATTATATTATTAAATACCGAATTCAAGAGTCAAACAATAAATAAATAGCTATTTAACTCAACATTCATGTCTTCTTATTATTTTTTAACAAATTTCCATTTATTAATATATTTCAGTTTAATTCAATTTAAATTAATATAATAAACAAAAGAATAAAGTAATTCAAAAAAGGATTTTTATTTATGTATTATCTCAATAAGTTTCGAATTTAAACCAGAATAAAATAAAAATTATTGAAATTACACAAATGCTTTTCTCTGTGATAATTAAATAAATGTGTCTTGATGATCTTAAACAACTTTAACTTAACACAGTATAAAATTGGTTCTGTATAGCAATAGTATAATAGTACCATGCTAAAAAATCAAAGATAATAAACTTGTTGCAAACTAACGTTAATAGTAACAAAATCTCATTAAGTCTATTAATAAACTAAGAAATGTGGCAACTAATAAAAACATAGCTTTACATACAGTAATGACATTAATAATTAATAAAAAGATTAATTGCAAATATGTGTTCAGTGCACAGACACGATCAAAATAAATCAAACTAACTTTAACTAAAATACTATATCCTTTACCTATTTAACTTAATAATATTATTAAAAATTGAATACTATTTAGTAATAAACTTAATAATAATAATAAAGTAAAAAAACGTAATATTTTTTTAAAATGTGAATTAAAAAATATTCAAAAATCAATTAAATGTGAAAAAGCTTTATAGTTAAAAAAAATAGTGAAAATAATTGAATATTTTGTCGATTATTTGGTTATTGTGAACACAGCTGTTACACTACTTAAGATCCAAGACTCTGGTATTTAAGTAGACCTTAAGTTTAGTCTCGAATAGCAATTGAAAGGCAGTTACAGTATATTGATTCACAATTCGTACTATTCCTACAATTTTCAGTATTTAGGTTTGGGTTTGAGTTTGGGTTTGGCACTCAATACACCTCAAAAGCACTCAATGCTTAAACGACTTCCGGCCGAAGATCTTTTGATTAACGAAGCAAATGACAAAACCAAAGCAGTTGGCCTTCAAATGCAAGTATAGTTTATTGCAAATAAAGTTAATAAACATCACGAGTGAAGGGTTTGATTGTAAGAGATATTAGCAATGATTAACAAGTGATATTTAATACGTTTGGCATATTTTGGCTAATATTTCAATTTGAAATTCATTATCGATTCGACTTATTTACTGTTTATTCGACACAAAAATTGGCTAAAAAACTAACACAAAAATAATCGATTCTTAACCATATAATCAAATATAAATTATATTAAAAACAAGTAAACAAAATATAAATATAATCACTACATACTAGAGAACTAACCTATACTAGTCTAAGAGAACAATAATTACTAGATTTTCACTCTTCGCTCGATTCGCACTAAATATATTCTATTCTGACTTAATGTGAAATACATTACTAGTAAATCATTGTTTGTCACTAAATTACACATTTTAGTCCAACGATAAACCACTTAAATGTGTTTTGCAAAATTGGGCCTTTTCTTAAAAAATAGATTATTTTGTTATTTTTTCCTTCTTTTTACAAGTATTATATAAATCAAAATTATCAAAATTGGAGTAATTTTTCTTTTATAATAGTTTTGAGAAAATTACGAAACAGTTATTCATTGAAGAAATAGTACGATAAATCTTATGCTTCTATGTTATGATGGTTTGAAGTTTAAAACGAAATTTTCGAAAATCAAGTTTTAAATATAAAACTGAAGGAGAGGGAGGGGGAGAGGAGAGAGAGAAGAGAGGTTTTAGCGATGTTTTAGTCACTTATTTAACGTTCAACAGGAAGTTGTCGTCATCTTCTCTCACAATCATTGGCGGCATTAGTCTAAATGTAAACACAATAATAATAAGTAGAATAAGAGCAGAGGGGAGAGAGAGAGAGAGAGGGAGAGAGAGACTAAAGTGGGGGTTTTCTTTTTCTCAAAAGTTATTATAAAATTTGGTTAAATATAAGTAGCATTTGTTGAGTTGAGCGCGAAATGACGAGAAAACTTTTTAGAAGAATTAATTTGCATTCCCATGGAGTAGAGCATCACTAACGCCATGTGTTCATTGTATATGTTGTGTGTCTAATATGCATGTCTTTCCCTCTCCTGAGACCGGACACTAAAGAGCGGCAATCAGTGCTCAGAGTTGACTACAACTAACCACCGGAAACGCTAAATGTCAGCAATTTTATCAAACGTGTAATACTAGACAAAAGTGTACTAAAGCCTCTTTCGAGTCTCATATTCACAGTCAATATCCGCTATAATTAAACAATTCGATTCTCTACTTTAACAGTCAAATCTGAATTAGCGTTAATTAATTGACAAACAATTCAAACTTTTACTCTCGTTTCAGATAAAAACAGTGCAAATCGAATGACAATATTTGATACATTGTTTGGGTTGAAGTGAACAACTACGAAATATGATCTACACCAATTATCCAAATTGAGACAATGACAGTCAACTTAAGTTATGCTATCATTTGATTGACTGTCACATCTATTCTTTGAGAAAACGTTTTAAGTATTAAATTAAAGTTAATTTTTTTAAACACCGGAAATGCCTTAATTATAGACAAAATTACATCAAATGATTACAAGTGAATACATTAGAGAAGTCATTGTTTGAGATATTCCTTTCCGTTGGCTGAGAACAAATAAAGCGAAACATTTCTTCGCGTTTCTATTTTGTGCCGTATTTTCTAAACATAAAAATTAAAAATACCAGTGATATGAATGTGGGCGCAGATATGGAGTAATATTAAGATTGTATTAATAACTCGTTTAGTTGAGCTCTGTTTCTCATACAAATTTATTCATTCATATATTCAGTCATTCATATATTCAGTCATTCATTCATTCATTCATTTATTCATTCATAGAAATGGTTAAATATAAATATAGCGAATGAATGGGGGAGGGAGGGAGGGCTCATTCTCTATTAATAGTATGACGTCTACACTATTCTACTCATTCGAAGCTCTAATCAGTGATCACTGTTGAGCTGATCTGATTGCGAAACTATTCTTCAAATTATAATTCAATGACATTCAAGTTTGATATTTGAATAAATTCTATTCAATAGTATTGAATGTGTAGTACTGTACAGTACTGTATAATGAATATTATGCTAAACGTTAGGATTGATTCGTAAAACTTTTAAGCCTTCACTTGTATAACATAATACTGGATATCGTATGACTGCTTATGCTTAGCATTCATTGCTTATCAGTTATTGCTATAAAATTGAACTAAACTTTATTGAAAAACCGATACAAAAATTAGATACAAAAACAAATAAAAAGATGTGGTTCTGAAAGTGATATCCGAAAAAAGAATCGAATCAAATACCAGGTGTTGGTGTTTAGTATGTTTGTATTGGTACCGGAAATGCATCGTTTGGACGACTCTGCGATTTCCTGCCAATAACACACAGTTTGGACTCAATTGGGATATAGTGTAGAGAATATATAGCAAAACACAATAAACTTATACATATATACAGTATAGTGAGTGAGTAAGTGAATGAATAGTCGGGAGTAGAGAGTAGTGAGTCGTACACCACATCTGCTTTGCAGTTTCAACAGAACCAACAGACCCCTCCATAACTATTCTCAATATATCCTAAGCTCTTCCGGTGACAGAAATAGTCTTTAAAGATAAGCTAAATTGTAGGCAAAGAAGGCTTTCATATTGACAACAAAATCAATTATATTTGCGTTTATTACTCGATATTTGTTTTTATTTAAAATTAAACTCAGATTTGATTTCTCAATTTTGACAAACTTTTCAAATGTTAGAAAATATATATGTTTTTGGAATCGTTTTCTATTCCATAGAATTTAATCACACATTCGATTCAATTGTATAACTTATTTGGCTTTTCCGGAGAAACAATTGAACTGATTATACAGAATAGGAAATGAGAGTTAAGCTAATGTCGAAATACATTATATATTTTATTAGCAACAAATTCAATAAAATTATTGGCAAATCAGTTTCCAGGAAGAGTTTCCTGAATAGCAAAAAACATCACAACTCGCTATTCAATGGTTAGTCAGAAGCAGAGGGAGGCCAGAGCCGAGACAGAGGCCACATTTGTCTTTGAAACGAAATGACTTTTATTCAAAATTATCTAATATTTTGTCACTAATTACTAATAAGACAACAAACAAATAAAAATTTCTTTATAATCTATTCACTAGAATATATAATCACTAGAAGTTGACTATAACTCATTTGTTGGCTAAAAAATTATCAATTAAAACAATATATTAATATATTTAATTAAAGCTTGCACATTCTTCTATAACTACTCTATTATAGTAGTAATCAATCCTAAACTAATAGGAAAGTTGACAATGTTCATATTCCCTCTTTTCTAATAAATTCTAAAGTATTTCGATTGTAAGAAACAATTTCAATTATAACTTTCAACTTATGACTTGCACCGTAATTACTAATTATCAATACTCAGTACTCAATACTGTATATAATTTGGAAATGATTTCAAATTGATTTGAAGTAAACTATTATCGATTTGGATATCAGTTAAATGACGAATTGGTTGAAAATTATACTTTCATTTAAACAATTTATTTGATATACTATTCGATAATAAGTTATTTGAAATAAAAGACAACATTAAGACGTCGTGTCCTTCAAAAGGAACCCAAAACTAGACAACATTAAGAGAATTGCTTCAACTTATAAGGATTGCTTGGTTTGACAAAGTCTGAAATGACCTTCTCTGACATCCTTCTCAGTCCTCCACCACTTGTAACTGCTGTCTGTGCTCTGTGCTGAGCAGTGAGCAGGCTGTGCTGCGACCACTGTAACAATCAAGCGTTTAAAAGTAAAAACAGGCCAAAGTTGGTCATCAAACCGCTCTGTGTTGCACAAGAGCTTAAGAAGGATGTGCTCGAAAGGCATATCCATTAGACTGAGTATTTTGAGCTATTGATTCAGTGTTATTGCACTCGGAGTTCGAGTTTTGAATAAATATAACGTTTAAGACAACACAACAGCTTAGAGTCAGAGGTTTTGATATTTTAAATAAAAGCCAAACTTGTGATGACTTAGACGAGGAATATATGAATCGATTAAATACTGGATTACATACCCGAACAGCATAGGAGATGCCCGAGTCAGCGATCTGCTGGTCGGGATGGAGCCAACCCCGGGCCGGCTTGTTGATGAAGGTGCCGGCTCTGTTCCAGTCAGACGCAGATGCAGATGCGCTCGATCCTGATGTCGATGACGTCGAGGGCTGGAGTGTTAGTGTTGCCGTTGAGGCCGATTGCGAGCCATTCCGAACAAGACTGGAGGCACTAGTGGCTGAGTTGGGGGCACTGGCAGTCAAACTGGTCTCACGAGTTGTTGCATTTGATGATACATTACATACATTCTCGTCGTTCAGAGCACTCATATCACTTGTATTGACTGATGCGAACTGTACTTTCTGTCGGGGCATAACTGTGGACGTGCCTGAGCTCAAGCCAGGGTGACTTGTCAGTGGTCGTGGAGGGGGTTTAGGCGATAATATAGGAGAAGGTTTAGGTGAGCTTTTCAAGAGTGAACAGGAAGGCGCCGAACTCGAGATGCAGCTCAACCCTAATGTTTTGCTTAGAGGAGGCTTAGGTAGTGGTGAAGAGGATATGCCAGCACTAGTGCGAGGGATTGGAACGATTGGCTTTTGGCTGAGTCTCGAGTTTGAGTTGAATTTCGGGCTCACCTTTGACTTTGAGTTTATTGAATTACGATTAGAATTACAATTATTTGAGTTTTTCTTATTATTATGAACTGAATCACTGAATCTGGAAATAGAATTCGTCGGAAGTTTGATATATCTCTGCGAATGAAGGGCTGAGTTGTTAACTTCGTTCGACTTTCGGATGGCCTCCTGTTGCAGATGTTCTGTTCCTTTGGACCGATGGAAGCCTAACCTCAATAAACTAGATTTTGCAGAACTACTAAACGTCGAACTGTTAATCGTAGTGTTCGCTACCGGCGCTGACTCACTAGTCCTCACACACGAGTCCACAAATGCGTCCGGTTTTCGAAAAGTTCGCGGCAAAGGAACGGGATGTTTAATGCTATCACTATTTGACAGCGACTGTGCCGGCACTGGCGACGAGTGCGAGTGCGAGAGCGCAGAGTCTCTAGCGTTGGCCAAATTACGCAACTTTTCCGTCGTTGCAGTGCTGTCGGAGATGAGGAGTTGTCGATCAACACTATCTAAGCTAATGTCCAGACAGTTGTCGTTAACTTCTTCTGGTATACTGTCTTCTGGTCCTATAAAGAGCTGATTGTAGTCATCATCCCTTAGTGGAGAGTAGGAAAAGGGGAAACAGGAGAGCATTGTCTTCACTGAGCCAACACTCAACACACTTTTAGTCAGATTCTGATGCGAAGCACGCCTTCAGAACTCAACAGCAAATTCAGTATAAAATGTATAACTGATTGCATAGCTCATAGCTAGAGCGCGAACTCAGACTTTCCGACATTTGGTTCAACTTTTCAATAATCTATTTCTTCTAAAAAGAATCGCTATTTTCGTGACATAACTATTGGACGCCTGGAAAGACGTTCAAAGAATTGTCTAATAGTAAAAAAGTAGAGATTTCTATACAACAGATGTTTTATTAATTCAGTTTTGAATATAACTCTGAGATAGAGATAGAGTCCACACTTAGAACTTAGAACTGGTAGGACTCGACTCACAGCACATATAACTGGAGAGACGGAGCACACGCTCTACAAGTGCTCGAATGCGAGCGAGTTCTCAAACGACTGCCAGCACAGGGCACAGAGAAGAGGCAGAGGCACAGGCAGAGAGGCATTAATGTATTTCGTATTTTGTATTTCGAGCTCAGCCTTCCCTTGAAGGGCAACTAAGTTCATGATTTGAGACAAACAGATCCAAACAACTGTTCGTTATTTCAATATATGTTTCTTGTGTTTCGCGTCCATTCAGGCCAACTGTAATCAGTCTAATCAACACTAATTACTACAAACACTACCGATGCCTACAGCCCAAGAGCATCTATTAAAGCAAGCACTAGAGCACTAGACTGCCACCAGTAGTCAAGACCAAAATCTACGGCAAGTCTCACACAATGGTTAACATCTGCTCTGCCGGAGCTGACGGCACAATGCGATCGGAAGGACAGGAGATTCCCTTGAGGCTCTGCTTCGGAAAGCACAACTATAAGACTATGGCGATACACAAACGTAGGACAGATATGGGCCACAAATAGCCAAATATTGAGTAGAGTTAAGTAGACTCTCTCAGAGTATTTGGTAATTAAAACTAATTTCAATTGAGTAAAGGTCTCAACGAGTGAATGAGTGAACAACTGAGGGCTGAGTGTTTGAGTCGGCGGTCGGATAGTGTGGATTCATGTGCTCTACACAGTTGGCACTACACTATCGCCCATTCAATTCGATAATCTCTCATCAGTTGAGTTGTTTCGGGTAAAGGCGCGGGCGTTGAAACGTATGACATATAAATACTAGCATTGCGTGGGTTTACAGCTATTCAGGCAATAATCCAACGCAAAGCGCATATACAGACACACCGGACGCACATTCAGAGTATACTACAAACTCATGTAATAGCTATTACTTAATGATTCGATCACTGAATGAATGAATCAATCAATCAATCGACGAATCAATGAATGAATGAATGAACTAACAAACTAACGAACCAACGGCACAACCAACTAATCAACTATTAATTCAATCATTTAGAGTAAATATATTTAATCGAAACGTTAGAAACAAAATAGAAATATTCGAAACGACGCACAACTGAATCAGTTTTAGTAGTTTAAAGTGAGGACACACTCCACACACGAGTGTATATATCGTGAGTCAGTCCTATCTCTAACCAACAACTCAGTAGTGCAGAGAACGTACGGCAAAAAAGAATGAATGAGTAGTTGTGCTGCAGTAGTGGCAACGCCTCCACATAGTGTACGTAAATGCAGAGGAAATAAGCCTAAGTCTGTGCCTCTGCCTCTGCCTCACTCGGCTTAGAAGGGGAGGTGAGGGGAAGCAACGGGAAGCGCCCAGGGCAATTTATGGTAGGCTTGGCAGCTCCACTCACTCACTACCCAATGTTCGTCGACTTATGCTTTGCTCTGCTCTGGGCTCTGCTTCGGCTGTTCGCCACTCGTTCGCTGCGTCTGCTCTGCCCGCTCTTAAACTGATTCTCTTTCCCTCTTCCCCTCTCTTCCCTCGGTGCCCTCTCTCCCTGTTTTTGTGTTGCGGATACAGTACTTTCATTTTGGGGGACTCGGACTACAAGAAAGGATAATATATCGGCAATTGTGATCACATTTATTCTCTCTCTTCACTATACAGTATATGTATGGATGGATATGACTATAACTATAAAAATACATTTATATACAAAAAGTTTTATAAATTGTGGCAATTGTTTGATGATATGATATATTAGCCAATTGGCAAATCAGACAAAACCTTAGAATCGATGCATTTATACGTCGAGTATTAATATCGCTCTATTGGTCTCTATTGGTCTTATGGCCAGTCATTCATATAGTGGTTGTTGTGATTTTGGTTTAAGTGTCCAACGAATGAATGGGCACCAGAAGAGTGGGTGCGAGAGAAGGGGAGAGAGAGGGAGAGAGCGAGAGTCAGATGAACACAAAGATAGCAAAGTTAGTCGAAATTCCAAATGTGTTGCAAAGAGTCCAATAGTTGAATACTTGAGACTCACTCCGAGCCAACAGATGGTCTCAACTCTAGTCTACCCTCTAATGGCAAAACGCGTTCTTAGAGCTGATCCGAGGAAAAGGAGGAGCGATTGGCGACTCGAATATAATCAGTAAAAGTGTTCATTCGATACATCTATGAGTTTGACATAACATTATCATTAAGAGTCGCACTTATTATCAATGGCGAGATAACTGAGCTTTCATTCCAACAAATTATTGTTTAGAAGTTTAGACTTTAGAAGTTTAGACGTAGAGTCGTAGTCGTAGACTATCAATGCGTAAACAATATAGCAATATATATGTATGTACGAGGACTGTATGTAATATAAGTGAACAAGCAAAGACAAAGTATCGCTTAATTAATAATTAAACTAATTTCTTAGATTAATGAGAAAAATATATTAAATAAATAAATAAATAAAAGACAGAAAATAAATGAGAAAAATAAGAGAAATTAAAAACTTGTTAAAAGTAGAAATGGCATGAATGGAGCGGAGAGGGCAGGCAGGCATGTTAGACTCGGAAAGTCATGTAAACTGGTGTAAACTGTTGAGTGGATTCAGCTCTGGGCTCCCAACTGGCGTTTCCAAGTTTACATCCTCTATAAAGTGACCCCAAATTCATATACTGTACATATATTCGCCAAACTATCTAACGATAACCATATAAAGCCATTTCCCCTAAACTTCAATTCATTGGACGAGTAGATCACTAATCAATCAGAATATTTCAACTTTTTATATGAAAAGACCAAAAATCTGTTTATTTCATCAAAACAGATAAAAACCTGAAGAGAGGGACAGAAACTGATAAATGAATGAAAGAAATATTTTGAGTTAGAAAACCAAACGACAAAAGTTGAGCAAAACTCCAATTTCACTCAACATTAACCAGTAGTTTGTATTGAGTTTTGTCGAATCAATACTCAATCGACACTCTCTTAAATGTTAGTCTTAATTGTATTTTCGATCCAAAACTAAGTCATCAATGCGATGACCGAAAAGTGATAAATAAATTGTCTTTAACTCAAATACAGTATTAAGTAATCAAACGATTAGAGTATTTTGAGCTAATATTTCAATGCATTATAAATGGCATCAATAGAGTAGTAAAGAAAACAAATTAGTCTTATCTCGTAGTCGTACAGAAAGTGAGATAAAGACAATCGAATGGTTAGGACTGTTGCCAAACAATATGTGCACTCATGTAGTGTAGTATCGCATTAGCGATACTGTATTGTAGATAGAATTCATCTGCAGTAATGCCAATGAATGATAAGTTCCAATATATTATACAGTACAGTACAGTACAGTATACTCAAATATATATATACTGTACATTATATACAGTATATATATATATAATAAAATTACACAAAGTTGTGTTGAAATAAGTTTCGCTAACTTTCGAACAGCATTTCCAGAACTGGATTCGCAATCACTTACATTGCAAACGTGCAATACATTGTAGCTATGGCTATGGCTATGGCTATGGGCACCACTCAAGAAAATAACAGGAATTTCCTTCAGGCGAATCATTATTCTTATTACTTCAGATGCCTTAAACTCACACAACATGAGGCACAGACAGCACAGGGCGGGAGACCAGATATGCCATACACTCAACCACTGCCATACACCCGACCACTCAAGCGTTGCCTCTATTCCAAGCAAACAAATCCATTAAAGCTAAACTCATTGCAAACTAGAGCCGAACCACTGTTACCGATCCCTCGCACCAAACTATCGCTCCGAACGATATGCCGGTGCCAATCGACTCGACTCGCATTGCTCGGACAGACAACATAACTGTTGCCAACTTTTCAATTCAAACTAATTAAGTCTAAAGTTTTGATTTACGTAATAAACGACTTAATTATTAGTGAACTCTAAAACGGCATCAGTTGACAGATGACTGATTGTATTTTGGGCTAAACCGGCGCTAAGGCTATCAATAGTTAGGTCCTCATAGTTATCAAAGTAAACAATCGGTTAATTAAAATAAATATCATTTATTGAAACCAAAACTCACTACAAACGACATATCAGACTCAGTGTAATTATTTAAGCACTAAATCTATATTTAATTTAAATAATTTAATGATTAGTTGAAACCAGTTTTTCGATTGAATGCAAAAATCATTTCATTAGTAATTGAATAGCAATTGAATGAGTTTTGCAATCGTTTTAAAGAAAATTTGTCAAACAATTGGATTCAATGAAAGTATTGAAAGTATTTCAATGTTTGGTTCAATTTAAGAACAATTCAATACAAACCAAATTAAAACAGTTTCAGAAGTTTAGAAAGCAATCAAAAGAAAGCAAATGCTTAAGACTTACCACTAATACAACACCATTTCATTAGAGATTAATATTTGGATTAAATTCAATGTTTTCCATAAAATTGATTCAATGTTCCAAACAATCAATAATTGGCTAAACTATTCAATTCATTAACAGATTGTCAATCGTTTTGATTAATTAATTAACTTTAAGTCTAATTAATTTCAATTACTGTCAATTTCAACAAATGTTTATAATTTAGTCGACATTTAGTATAATCTAATCAAACATTTATAATCGATTAGATTTGGATCGGATTTCAGCCAAACTATTGTTGTTTATAAATAACAATCATTTGATTCATTCATTCCGACAGAGAGTGACAGCGTTTTCAATGCAAACACCGGATACTAATCCATCGAAAACGTCTACAAATTACACAATTTCTTACCATTTATTCCAATTTAAAGGGCTTTTAATTTTTTCTTAGTTTAAACGTTTTATATTTATTAAAATATTAGTTAAATGTTTTAACTGAAAACTTATAGAAATTTTGTTTAATTAAATTAGAAATAAAATACAAAAACTTAATAATAATATTAATAATATATAATTAATTGTGTTTTACTGTAAATTAAGTAAAGAAATTAACTATAAATAAACTAATGTTTGAGAGAAACGGCCTGAGTATTAAAGTACGTACTGGCGAACACCTCTAGCATGAGTAGTGTAAGCGTCGACCTGTAAGAGTGAGGGCCAATGAGAGTGAAGATAAGTTTGGGTCGAATGGCGGCAAACGTTTGATTGCATTGTAGTCAACGATTGCATTGATTGGGCGCTAAAGTCAACAATTCGTTTCAAATTTGTCGTATTTCACGTGTTTTTCATCCAAATCACAATTAAATTAACCATTAATTGAGAGTTAGAGCGAATAGAGAGCTATGTCTCACAAAAACATCTATTATTCGGATAAATACTACGACGAGAAGTATGAGTACAGGTATTGAACCAATTGTTTGATTAGTTTTAGTTTTATTATTAATTGCTTTAGACTTAGACTTAGAATTAGGTTATAATTGAATGACTATATGATTGTATGATTGTATGACTAAACTAATGGCAATTTTAATGAATTGGAAGACATGTAGTGCTGCCGAAAGAAGTGGCAAAACTGGTGCCGAAGACGCATCTGATGTCGGAGGCGGAGTGGCGAGGGCTGGGAGTGCAGCAGAGCCAGGGCTGGATTCACTACATGATTCACGAACCCGAACCACATATCCTGCTGTTCCGGCGTGTGATCACCGGTGCGGGTCCGGCGCCAACACAAGTCGAACAGTTCAGAGCAGAGCTCAACGAACAGTAGATTCAGATTATGTTTGCATTCGATTAGACATTTCTCAGACATTCTATCGATTAATAATTTAATGTATTTTTTGTTTTGCACTTAATTTGCAATTTTTGTGTAAATATTGTATTAATAAAAACTAACTTTTATTTTAAAATAAAATCTAATTTTTCTAATTGTTGTCACTCTTCGGGTTCGAGGACTGAACTGAGGCTCAAATGTGGCTAAACTAGAATTTGTGGAATAATTGAATAAATTATTATTTCTATCAATTGTTAACTAAACTCTTTATGCATTCAATTTATAGCAAAAGTAATAATAATTAGCACTAAAAAGTCATCAAAAGCTGCATTCATGAGCTTGATCATCTTATTGCTATTCTACTGTACAAGTGTACAAGGCTGTTAGGGTGTGCTTCAAAACAATCAATTTATTCGTTAATTTAAGTAAATTTACATTTGAAAAATTAAAAGTAAATAAAAATTATAAAATGGTTATAACTTATAAAGTAATTTATTCTCAAAACATTCAAAAATTCATTGAAGTAGATTGTTTATTCAATTGGTGTTTTTAAGAATAATATTACCGTTTTCTCTCTCATAAAGTTGCATGCAATAATATCTGAATTTTACAGAGGGGATGCAACTATATTCGAATAAATTTGCGCCGGTTTTCAGACATAAATTAAACTTTTATTCTATATATAAAAAACTGTAAAATATTTTTATTTAAATCATTTACTGTTTGTCTTAAAAACAATGCATTTTTTGTTTTCACAAAAACAAAAGTAATTTCAAAACAATGTCTCAATACTTGCAATCAGAAAATCAAATTATAAATGATTTAACAGAAGTTTTGATATAAGAGACTCTCAATTCGACTGAAGATATATTCGAAGAGCCAATGAGTGCAAGCGATTCAAATGATAATTGATTTCTATGTATTGTTTAATTATTTAATGAATTTTTAGAATTTTATAATTTAATGCAACTATATCTGGATTTTACAGAAGGGGTGCAACTCTATTCGGATAGAGTTGCGGTATATTTTCAACATGCTAAATTATGTTGAATTCAGATATTATTGCAACTTTATGAGAGAGATAACGGTAATAATCAAATGAGTGTTGAGCACCGACAGGCTCTGTAGCTCTCAACGCGGCTCTACATAGACTATAGACTTGATTGTTGATGAGTGAGTGAGATGTCTGTCCAATTGGTAGAACAGAAATGGTGTCTTGCTACTTTTTTGTTTTTGTAATCAATGTCTGTTTAATGAACACACCGATATAATGAACAATTTATGAAAATTATCCCAGTTCATTATATGACGTTTAAGTGTTTAATAAAAAATTATTACTTAATTAAAAATTTTAATGAAATGTCGATAAATTATATTTAATTGGGATTTAAAACGGTTTATCAGTTAATACAAATATTTACAAAACAACTAAAAAATAACAAATTGAAGTCAATGTTGAGTTAAATATATTTTTTAATGAATAGTTTTAAAAATAATCAATTGATGTCTTGGTCTTCCATTTGTTTGATCAAACGCTTCCGTTCCTCCGCGCGTCTCATATTCATTAAGACTATACTCTCGTAATCAGTACTAATACTTGGGTTTTGAGCAACACTTCCGATACTTTCATCATTCGTTTCATTCGTATTCTTATTCTTATTTGCGTTTAAATCAGTTTTCGGTTCATTAGAGACGTGTTCTTTGGATTTGTTTCCAATCAATTCGATTGCAAATAAGTCTTCAAATTGTTGTCGACTTTCATAGACATTAAGTGAATGTTTGTATTCATTGAATTCAATCAAAGCCTTCGAATTATTTCGATTCAAAACCAAATAATTTATTTTTCCGAATCGACTGAAAAATTGATCCAAATTTTCGGAATTAAATAAAAAAACTTTCGATTTCTTAATGACTTTAATTTTGGGCAAAGACTCGGATTTTTTGTAAACGAATTGAGTGTTTCGGTTGAGTTCTTCGCGAATCACTTCTTTCATTAACTGGTTTTCAGTCTCTAATTGCTTCGAACCCTCTCTTCGGAGTCTTTCGATCTCTCGGTTCAGCCGTTCAGAGGCCTCGGTCTCAGAGATCAGGTCGTCTTTGGCGGCCCTCTCCCGGGCCTCGAGTTCGTCCTTCAGTTTCTGTCTCTTGTGATCCAACTTTTTATGTCTCAAAACACTCGCCTTTCGGGCCTTCAGTAGTCGATCATAAGCTGACTGTTCGGACGTAAAGAGTAGAGACGAGTCGTTAGTTTAAAATAATTAAAACAACAATTAGTTAGAAATCAAAGATTCAATGCCTTTGCGGTCGAATCGGTGAGTATTTCGAGTGCTTTCGACAATTGACGGAACAGTTCCTCTGCCTTAGGATTGTCTGGATTTTTGTCCGGATGGCAGCTCAGAGCCAAACGACGGAACGAACTCTTTATCTGTTCCACAATTCAAGACATGAGCAACAATTGGTTAATTGATATTTACGGCTAAATTCAAATAAAGACAAACCTCTTGTTCAGAGCTGTCGTAGCGGACGGACAACAGTTCATATAAATCCAATTTCATTATATCAGTCATTGTTTGCAATAATCAAATCAAATGACAATTACTTAAATCAGAAATCAATTGAAAGCAAATTCGTGAAAAACAGCGAAATTGTGACGAATTGTGATTCAAATATCTATTTTATAAACAATTCAATAGATGTCAGACTTTAGGTAAATAATAATAATAATAATCATAATTGTCATCAATTGTCACGAGTCGGCGATACGAGTCTCACATAAATGCAATTATTATTATTATTTAATCAAAATTTAGATTAGGTTTAAATAAATGAATTAAATTATTTAAATTCAGTTTTGAAACTAGTTTTAGCTCTTTTTAATTAAGTTTGATTTAAATTAGTTATTAGATAAAACTTTTAGATTAAAATTATCAAAATTTAAGAAAAGATTAATTAAATTGAATTTAAAATTATATTCTTGTGTTTAAACTAAACTTATTTAAAGTGATTCAAACTTTAGATTCTGTCGTTCTTTAGGCTAACTATAGTCTATAGAAGTATTTTGAAACTCAAAGCATTATTATCTATACATTATTCTAATTAAATGTTAATTTATTTACTAATTTATTAATAACATATTATTAATTACAGAATAAATATTTGATTAATTCATTCTGATTATAAACATTACAGGTATTTAATAATAGTGAATTAAAAATAAGAGTTATAAATTACAACTTGTTACATCTAATTACAACTTGTAGATTTCTTTAACTGTAAAATCAGGATTAGCCCCGAGTCGACCAAATCGGGCGGAAAGGGGTGGGAAAGGGGTTATAGCTATATAGAGAAAAAATGCGTATTTTGTTATTTAATTTCAATTTTACTCAATTTACTTAAATTTAAAACTAAATTAGAAAGATTAAATTGATGAAGTACACATTTTCTTGTTTAAAACTTAACGGTCAAAGTTATTGGCTGATATTTTGACAAACCAACTTGGCTAATCCTAGGTCCTAGGTCCAATAAATTAAATTATTCCAAAATCCAAATAAAACTTCTTTAGTCATACAATACAAAAATAATAAAAAATAAAATAGAGATTAGATTCCGAGCTCTACCGCTTTCGATATATCATTTATTTTTAAAGAGTTCTTATCGTTTCGACCGATTTTTCAAAACTTTGAAACAATAATAACTAATATATAATATTTTTTCCGATTAATAATTTGTTAGTTTCTCAATAGAGAAAAGCTTTAGGAAAAAAGTTTGAATCACTTAATGAATAAATTAGAAAAAATAATTTGTTTTTGATTATTTCCCAAAATTCTAAATCATTTTTATATAATTTTTTATAATAAGATGCGAATTAAAAATAGATCGAAGTTTTGATTACTTTGTTTCTCACATTTGTTAAAATAAAATAAAAATAAAGTTTAAAAATAACTGTAAAATTGGTCTGAGTTTAATGTAAATTTATTCATCAATAATGATTGTGACCTCTTTTGATAATAAAAATTGTCGAATCAATTAAAAAAAACTTTATTTTAATCTATAATTTATTTAATCTTATGAAACAAATAAAAAAAGACGATTAGTATTATTGAATCGATTAATATTTTATTGATTTCAATCAAATGCTTCCTAAAGGGTTCACACAAAACAAATTACAGAACAACAAAAAATAATATATAATAATAATCTATTCGTTTATTTATTTTCAATAATAAACTCCCGTTTCGTTCGAATAAAACTTCCAATTCAATAGATTTTGAAAAAAAAACAGAATTTTATTTTTGTTTAAAACTTTTCTCTCAATTACTGTTTTGTTTTAAGGTTTTTGCCCACAGTTTTGGTTCAATTAATAAATGTATTTATTATTTATAAGGTGTGAAAAACATCAAAAAACAGTCACAAATATTGCCATTTGTTTGAACATTAATTTATACAAAAAAATGAGATAAACTGCGAGTTTTCGAAAGATATAATGAATTGATGAGAATTTTAATATGGATTTGCTTTTTATGATACAATTTGAACACTGAATCTGTATTTACTGATAAATTGAGTGCTGCATAAATTCAATTAATTTCTCCTCATTTTTGTATTTCTCTTAATTCTGGTTTAAAATATTGTCAAAACTTTTTAATTGATTTAATTTAGATTGCATTCAATGTTGTTGAGTCTTGAGTAGTAGTCTTTTCATGTCATCTATTCAATTGGTTCAACCATTCAATCCAATCCAATCAACAAATCGTATTTTGGTCTTAAACTCAATTGATCTCACATTCAATCTATGATTAAAATATTTCCACCGAAATCCGAAGCACCGAATATATCAATAAAAGTTTATAATAATTTTTCTGTACATTAAAACTGTTATTACGCACAAAAGGTTCGATAAAATAACTAAAGATATGATTAAAACATTAAAATTAATAATAATATTAATTAATAATAAAATGAGTGATTTATGTCTTTTTTTTCAATTTAGATAAGACTTGAAAATTGCAGCGAATGTGTGATATTTGGCCACTACTCAAACGGCAGCATTAATTCATGCATTTGTTTCAAAATCATTGATAACTAATCGAAAAACGTTTTATGGCTTAAGTGAAGCTTTGGTTTAACTCGAATTGTGTTTACGAACAATCAATTAAATAATGTTATAGTTATGGCCAAAGAGTGAGTATAGCGAACAGTATTGACAGTATTTGACAATCTATTGACAAATCCAATGCTTGTCAACAATGAAATAAACTTTAATTTTATTATACTTTCATATGTATTGCCTATGTATTGGTGGCACAGGTATGTCGTCTCAATTGAATCTACTTTTTATTGACTAAATCGATCTCTTTCTTGGGGTCGATGCCAGTGGGGGTGGGGTTGGAGACGTGAGCACCAGTAGCTGTTTGATAGTTACTTAATTGCTTTTCGAGGTATTTGAGCGACTCAGTCAGGAAGTTCTGCACTGATGTGAGCGCCGCCACTATCGCCGGACTCCCGAAGCCGTGAGTGATGAGTGAGAAGTGGGTCAAATTGCGCTGTATGTTCGGCTCCAAGATCATTTGTGGCCGGGTATTGCAGAGCGGTGACCGGTCCTGATTGAGCAAGTCAATGAACTCCTTCAGCATTTGCCTAAATTCCATCAAAACATTACAACTAATTAATTGATTATAATTACGATTAATATAATACAATCACTACAATCACAACAACACTTTAATTGTTCACATTTTGCCTCAATTCGCTTATTTGTCATCTTATCTCAACTCTTAATATCAATAACTGCATTACTCCTCCCTTCCCTATCGGTCCTATACATCCAAATCTATAATTGATTGCCAATCAGTTAATCTAAAATATATTGCATTTCCCATCAAATCACAAATCAATTCAATTTAAAACCTATTAAAACACTTATCGTTTACATCCGTTTAACACAGAATATATTGAATACTGTAAGTGATTAAAACTGGAATTTATATGAAAAGCATTCTTGCTACTTCTTTAGCAAAACAAAAAAACAAACAAAACAATCGAATTTCAGATTAATTAATCGTAAAAGACTTGATTTGAAACAATAAAAACTCATTTAAATAATCATAAAATCTTAATTCAGACAAATTGAGTTCGATTTTGTGCTCAAAACTAAAAAACAACAAATTTTCTCACGTTATGGTAGAGAAGGAAAGGCGTCTTTTCGTGTTTTATCTCATAATTGAAAGAATAAAATACTGATATATCGGACTTGAAATCTGAAAAAAGTTTGATTTTATACATAACTGCTTCTAATAGTAAATACAGTATTCATGTGATGAACAAAAAAAAAGAGTTATTAATAGCGACGAGAGATTAACGAAATAAATCTGCGATTAATTATGTTATAAAATAATTAGTGATTCGAATTGAATCGGATTTAAGTGTTTCAACTATAAAAACATTGAACTTCTGAGGCATGGGATGCGAGTAACGCATCGGTGGTTCCACTCAATGGCATCTAAAGAATCGTAAAAATAGTCGACTTCTCAACAAAAACTACAGAATTATATGTTTGTGAGACTGACTGGCATTACAGTAGATGTGAATAAAGATATAATAATTGGGAAATTGAATGCAATTATTAACGAATGAAATTGTCAAACAAAATATGACTTATCAAGTGTTTTCTCAAAAAATAATAAGTAATAAGACCTCAAATGTCGACATTCTTTGCGAATAAAGGTTTCGAAAAGAGTGAGAATAAGATAACAAATGATATTATTATAATAATTAGAATCTTTTCAAACACACAATAAGAAACAAATAGTGACTCACTTTGTGGCCAAAACCAACTCTTTTCTCCGATACATGTCCGACGGATCCGAATGGTTTCGACATAAATACTCAGCTATCTGTCGGGCCGGGAATTCCGTTTCGCAAACGTAACCGAAATCTCGCGCTAAATGTATTGCTTCGCCTGAATGACAGTAATTAAGACAAAAGTCTTTTTTATTAATCAGATTCCAAACAAAAAAAAGAGAGTATTTGAGAGAAAGTAATAGTTTTTGTTTTTATGCAATACAATGATTACGTGCAAAGAGAGCTCTCATATGTGATTAGCATTCCTGTTGTAACAACTCTAAGCTTTAATATAATAACTTTGTTTCGATTAAAATACATTAGTCTTCTCTCTTAGGGGCGAACGATCGCTCAGTTTCTAACTATTTCGAAGCTATAAATTATTTAATAAAAAGATATTTTAAAAATTTATTACTTTTAAAAAAATTCAAGACTTAATCTGTGAAGAGATCGGAGTTAATAGCCATTTGTGTCGTGTGTTTATGTTTGTATTTGTTGAGTCGGTATATGAGAACAATTGGAAAGAGAAAGAGTGCGAGAGTTGAGCAGACAGACAGACATCTGACTTATTATGAATATTAGAATTTAATATAAGTAATGCAAGTAATAGAACTAATAGAAGAGAAGCTTTAGTTAAGTTAACTTAAGTTAAGTTAATACGAAAGTAAGGCTAATAGTTGTGTCAATAATTTACACGATGTTATGCACTGCACAAGTAATTTATACTTTGCAATGACAAAGCCTTTGGGCAATACGAACATAAGTCATACCTTCGTATAAACAGTTTGATTAGAGTTATAAAAATAAGAATTTATACAAATGTATAGTTAATAAATAGATAGTGAATAAGAGAATGAATAAGTTGGAGAGTAGTGGTTGTGCTACTAATGGCGCAAATGGCTATAATTTAGAGCACTGGCATTCAAGCAGATTTATATTAGTGTATTGCTAATTAGCATAAGCGATGAGCACCAGCACCGTTGCGGTGAACATCAAAAGTTAATTTAAGCCAAGGCAGTATTTAAGGCTAATTAAAATAAATGCCTGTGCTTTGCATCACAGCCACAGAGCCTATAGTTTTATCAAATATTAATAATAATGAAATATTTAACACAAAATTCTTGACTCAAATTTAAAAGTTCATTATCTTATGTGATATCAAAAGAATTTATATTATTTCTTGTCTTAACTCATATCTAAAGCAGAGCTAATGCAGACCTTATATCATATAAACGGCTAAACATATTATAATTACTGCAAAACGACAGCAAAAATGTTTCTCAATTTATAATAAAATATTATTAATAAATAATCTCTAATACAGAGAATGGGTGGCCTCTAATGGGAGGGCTTTTCGATGATAGAACACAAGAGCACAACAGCAGAGAACTGTTGGTTCGAACGGATTTGCAATCAATGGATCACTGATTACTGATTGTGATCACAACGCGACTCAAGGCCAGTGCTGACCAGTGCCTAAAAAGCTATTAATTTCTCAATTCTGACACTTTGTTTAAAAGAAAGGTTTATTAACTACTTGTTCTCTTCGCTCAGTTCGCACGCAAATTGAATTTTAAAACTGAAAACTCGATATAAAATGTAGTAAAGTTTTCACTCAATTGAGTAATACTTTGAAAAATTAACTAAAATTAATAATATCTAAGAATTAGGTTTAGGTTCTGTTTAATACATGCCTTCAACTAAAGACGTTAATAACGTAACGTTCGCTGCTTTTCGACGACCGGCCGGTAGGTTGAGTCCAATCTTCTCCAACTTCTCTCTTAAGGAACGGCCGCCGTTCTTGGATTTGGCTCTAAGTTTGGGTAAAATAAACAAATTGTTTGTATTACTGAATACCTGTACTGAATACTGACTACAACAAGAAAAATGGTTTTATTGAAAAAATTTGAGTAAAAATGTATAAATTTATTGTTTGAGAATAATATTAACTTAAGGGATAAAATGTTTCTAACCTTAAATTTATTATATGTCATAAATCGGTGTTAAAGTAAACCTTTTTTGTGGCAAAAAATCAATTCAAATATAATTTATGAATTAGAGAAGAATTTTAGAATAATGAATATTCAAACAATGTTTTTGATTAATAATTGTTTGGCTATTCTGGGCTTAAAATAAATGCAAATCAATAAAAAAAATGTTGTCTCAAAACAATTGTTAATTTGCATAAAAAATTGTAAATAATATAATTAAGCAAGACTGTTTGTAATTATTAAGAACATGCTAACTAATATTAAATACTTATATTAAATATTGATTTTAATTGTAAATAATGACTGTTTTGGCGATTGCCCACTAAATCATAGAATATATTAAGAACTGATAGTAATCTTTAATTTAAATACTGTTTTGGAAAAGAGTTACTAAAGTAGAGACCCGTCGCTAGAATTGAGGATAAAAGAAAAAATAGTAAATAAATAAATGGTTTTCTAAGTCGTGATATCCTTCAGGCGCTCAACACAACAGACAAGAGATCAGTGATTCTGAAGAGGCATTCGGCGCAACAGAGGATAACTAAATCGTTAATTGCATCACAAGATCTAACAATTCGATCAGATATTTGTTGTTATCATATAATATGAATAATTGATTCTAACTTCTGTTTAATTGCAGTTAAAAATTCTTAGTTTTATTCGTTTTGCGAATTAATTCGACGGAAATATGTTTTTTTGTAAAATGAATAATGAGTTTTGTATTAAGAATTTTGATTAATTTTCTAATAAATAAAAGAATAATTATTATTCAATTTTTAAATATCAAATAACAGCTTAACATCGAATCAGATTTGAAGTATTATAAACCTTTAAACAGATATTCAAATATTATATGTTTTTACGATTAAATAAATGGTTAAACGGATTAATACCTGCGAAGAACACCTCCTAAAAGGGATGCGTTGAGACATTCGGGCGGTGAGAGCCGTCTCTGAACCTCTCCGACCGTCACTTTGTACTTAGAGGTCGAGCTGAGCAAAGACAGTCTTCCCGGCACTGAACAAAACACATCCGTCGGTGACGTCACGCCTGTTATTACCATTTCTTTGTGATTATCACTATTTCGTGGCTTTATTCCTACAAATGGTTAGACAATTGAGAGAATTAGTCAATAATTAAGAGAATTAGGAATTAATTGTAAATTGAGTGACAATACCATTGATAATACCCTTTCGAATGACACTGTTGTGATCGCCTGAAAACAGTTGCGACGCGTCGTCTACTCCTCCCTAACAGTCAACACATAATGTAAACAATTAGTTAATACAGATATAGTTATAGTTATTTCATATAAATCAGACTCTAATTGTGTTTATTTCAGTAAACAATTCAATTATCTTAACATCGATTGTCTCGACTGTAGACCTGTTTGTCGGAGTGTCTGTTGTTGGACGGCTTGTGAGGCGCGGGAGGGGTCCGATCGGTGGTGTCTTCATCGGAATCGCTGTCGTATTCCCTTTTGACTAATTTAAGCGGTTTTTCCTGATATTGGTATTCATTAATATCCCTAACATTAAGACTACGTTTCTTTCCGAATGTCATTAAAGACATTGAAAGTCTATTCAATCAATCGCTTCAAACAATTGGTTTTATATTAAATTAATTTATATTAATATATATTTTATATTAGACTTAGACTTATGTATATATATTTACTCTAAAGTCACTTAAATATTCATTTATTTATAACTAAGTATTAATTGTTTAGCAAAACAATCAAAAATATTATTATTTATTTACGTAATTAAATGACTAAATATTTTATAAATTAATTAAATCAAAACAAAACTATTTTACAAATAATTTATATTATATTTTAAATTGAAATTAATTTAAAGTTTGAACTGAATTGAGAGAAAGTGTTAGAAAACAATAAATAATATAATTTGTAAATAATTGTTGTATTAGTTGTGAATCACAATTAGATGTAGTGTTGAATCAAGTGGTGAATCACTGATAGAGAGTATGCATAGCCTTAGGCCGACAGCTGGCAATGCCTTAGCTTTGCATTAGCTATGCATTGAATCCGAATAACGATTTGACTCAAACTCCTATTTCAGACTGAATTACAAACTCTACACAAACTCTACACAAACGACTCGAAAGCCAAAACGAATGCCTTTTTGCGTTCAACCGTTGTTACACGGCTTACAAATGGACAGAAATGACTGTTTTGACTCTTTACAGCCAATCACCTACCACAATCCATCCCTTCATTTAGGCAATCCCTTCGTCTACTCTTTTGTATGAAACTGAGGCCTTATCTCTAAATAGAAACTCTGGAGATGTGGAACTGTTTCTATGGAAATGTGTGTTTAAGAGACTCGACCGCCAAAAACAAATAATCTATAATATACAACGAATGCAACCATTCATTCGCTTAGTTACTCCATACCATCTCTTACCACAAACTGTCGCCGAAAGCACAGCCATAGCCGAAGCCGAAACCGTTACGCATCCCATTCACCGATTCACTCACTATCATACATGCTAAATAAAGCTAACAAGCTAATTCTCTATTGTCTCTTTACATTTTGCCATAACTACAGTATTCAAAGTTAGTTATATTTTTCAAATAAAATAAGATTGCCGAGTTAAAGTAATTAAAGTTTATTTTTGTATATTAAGACAAATGCAATTTAAAATGTATTGATAATCATTAAACTGAAACTATAATGAGATTATTTGAAGAATTGGATAATTTGTCTCAACTCAAAGTTGAACTCAAGACAGAACTGAGTGAAAAACTGAATGAATTGTTAACTTTCTAAGAACTAAGAGCTAAAACATAATTATGTTAATGTAATGTATAGTAAAATAGTCATTAAAGTCATTAGATATAGCGTAAAGGTCTTTGAAATGAGTCAGTCTTAGGGTTAGAGTTACAAAGAATGAAGTGCTTCATCTGCAGGTGCTCTTATATATATACTGTATAACAATTGAGCAAGGTAAAAAGTGGTAAACTTTTAATCAATGCACTCAGTCGTTGGGCAGTAATTAAGTGAAGAACGAGTGTTCAAATAATTAATTTGAATTCATTTCAATTTAATCCAAACCTTAATATACAAATCAAAATGAATTAAATTTATGTTAAATTTAATATTTAATAAAAATGGAATTTTTATTTAACAAATAAATATAAACCATTAAAATTAAACTGGTGAACCAAATTTGCGAATATAATTAATATTAAGATGTCTTATCAGCTTTGACTTAAATTTTGCAATAATAAGAAAATCTATTTATTTATAACTTTTAGTAATTATTTAATAATTAAGGTTTAATTTAAGATATATAATCAAATTCTCTATTTTTCTTATTAATCAATAAGTGTAACCAATTAAAAATTTTAATACTTTTTAAGATTTAATATTAAGTTAAGTCAAAATATTAGCGCAAACCTCAACATTAATAGCTTTTGTATTTAAGTCGATTAACATGATCAATTACTCGGATCAAAGTCTTTTTATATCTGTCCTTTTTACTTTTTTCAGAGACCAATGTGAAATAATAATAATATCATCCAAAATAAATATTACACTAAACTTATTATTTAGTTATAAATAACTTTTATTTAGATTTACAAACGTTATTGTAAAATTATTTTTTTAAATCATAGAATTTTTTTTAATAAGTTTGAAGCATTAAATAGCTTTATGTGTTACGACAAGCTTATAAATACATAACAATGTGACAGAACTTTGTTAGATTGGTTTTAACAACAGATTTGAAGCAATATTATTGGTTAGCACTAACTCAAACAATAAAAGATGGGGACCATATTGCCATTGTCACATGTTAAGGGTACCTGTAAGCAGTTTCTCAAACTATATTCGAGCCAATAATATCAGGGACCATACTGTTAGTTCCACATGTAAAGCTATTCTGTGGTTCGAATACATTTTATCGCATTAATAGTGTTTATACAGAGTATTCTTAATCAAGATTTTTTTTCAAAAATAATTTAATAAACTTACCCATAAGAATATTTTTACTAAAAACATTTTTATCGATCAATTCTATCAAAATTTGACTTATTATTTATTGGGTAATTTTATAGTACAAACAGCGCAGTGAATAATGCCATTGGTTGCGAGCAATTTGGCTCAGACTGGCTCGCTTATTGGTTAATATGCAGTTGGCTCAGAGAGTGATAGCACTAAAATGTACTACAGCTCAGAGGGAACATCTATTAATTATGGGCAACATTCACTGCGCTCTCTATAATCTAAAATTAAACTTAAATAATATAGTTTTTATAATACTATTGTTTACTATACTTAATTTTAAAATGGATAAATTTAGATTAATCAATCAATTTAATTATTGATTTTTAAACTCAAGCAAATTTAAATTTACTGATAAAATTTTGATTATTATAAATTTACTCAAATAATTTTGGTAGAATTGATCGGTGAATATGTTTTTAGTAAAAATATTCTTACCATAAGAACGCTTTTATCATTCACAGCTTTAAAAAACTTGATTACTGTTTTTGGAACAATTGAAGCAAATAACGACTAACTATTAATATATTAGCTTTATCCGCAACTGGGGGCATTAGGGGGCTTTTTGGCTATAAGGCTCGTATAAGATTCGTATAAAGTTAATATTGAGTAAAATAAGATTTAAGACTTTATGTTTGATTGGCATAGTAAAAATTAAAAACACAATTTTAAGACAACAAATTAAAATAGTAATTCTTAAATCAAATAGCAAACACTTTGCATATAATATATAATGAAATTTGATATTACTGTGTATAAACATTACAGCCAAAAGTTTAAGCCCACAGTTGACGCTAAAATTAATATACAGTAGTTAGCATTTAATTGCTTCAAATGTTCGAAAATAGTAATCAAGTTTCTTAAAGCCAAAAACGATAAAAGCGGAATTATGGTTAGTAAAACTATTATTAATAGTTACTGAATTATTATCGAGAAAAATGTCTTCTTGTTCATAATACAGATGTGTATATATTTAAAAATATTTAGTTTATATTCAAATACATCCTAAATTGAGTTAATTTATAATTTAGTTTAGTGTCATTAACTAACTAAAGGATAGAATATCTCAAAGAATTTTTGTGAAAAATCATAAATTAAAGAAAGTTAAAAAATAATAATAATTATGATATTTATGTCAGTTTTAATACCCACCATTTTATAGATATCTTCATTATCTAAAATCTAAATTTATTAAAACATTATTCTTCAAATGTGCTAGATGTTCTTTGCATTAATTAATATACTATAAACTTTATACCTATATATACTTTAAATTGCTAATAAATCTAGATCAATATTTATTTTAAATTTTAAAAAAATCTATTAAAAGGTTCTTTACTTCCGACTACATTTAAAATCCCAATCTGTTAAAATTTTAGAAAATCTTTTTTATTTTTTAAAATAAAATCCAAATTATTTAAATTAAAAGCAAATTAAAATATCATCAAATGCTGACACAATATAATTAATGTTATATAAAATCTTTTTTCTAAATAATCAAAAGTATTTCCAATTAGAATCAAATAATTTGATTGAATAATGTGATTAAAGCATAAGTTTTGTCAATTAAATACAAATTTTCAAATTCGTAATTACTTCTCGAAGTAGTTTTATGTTTCCGGTTAAACCAAAACCGATAATCAGACGATAATTTGAAAACAATTTCGATTGAAATTTATGTATTTGTTCGGCAATAATATCTCATCACATATTCGAAGCTTAAAAGGATTGCTCTTAACTGCAATTATTTATATTTTAAATTATAATTAACTTTTGATATATTGTTGACTCTCTTCAATTAGAGTTCGAAACATTAAAAATATTTTATACATAAACTTTTCGGACATTCAATTTTGATTTTTATCTCATTACAAGTTTTAGAATTAGAAATTGCTTCAGGGACAAACTCTTAAGGGTTTTTAATTAAAATTAATACCGTAAACTCTCACAGTTTAGAACATGTGCTTATAAGATGAGTTTGGGCTTCATGTTTTTAAAAAAATTAGAATAAAAGCTACTTTTTACTATAAGTTTAAAGCAAATATTTTTGATAATAATGCTAAACTTTAATTTTTAAAGATTTAAAACATTTTAAAATTAAAAACATTTAAAAATGATAAGAAATCATGTGATTAATTTAATATACTTTTATTATTGTATTAAAAATTCTTTTTTACTAATTTATTGTTTAAAAGTTCTATAGAAAAGTTAATTGATATTTTTTTGTTGAACAAAAATTTGTAAAATAATTATAGTATAAATGAGTTTTGAAAATAATACTTTAATTTAAACTAATTTATCAATATATACAATAAAACTAATTATAATTAATTAATTTGTTCACTTATTAGAGTTTACCTCACCTAATAAGAACAGGTCCTTAAAAACTTTAACTCAAATTTTAAAGAATAGTTTAATTCACCTTATAAGCACGTGATCAAAAACTGTGAGGAATTACGGTAATAGTAGAATTGCTAAATCTTAATTTATCCTTCTTCAAATTAATAAATAATTTTTAAATATATAAAAAAATTATGTCTTACTTTAAAATTGTTATCGCTAATATTATATTATTTTTAGTTTCTTATCTAATATGTAATATATATTTTTCAATTCTTTGTTTCTTACTTGTTAATGATTAAATCACTTTAAATACTTTTTCAATAAATTATTTGTAATTATAAACATCTCTAAACATCTAGATAAAATATATAATACAGATGTAATAAATATGCTTTTGAAAGTTCAAATTTTACTCAAAATATACAAGAATATACAGTATTAAAACCTACTATTTAAAGTTTAAAATAAGCAATTCTATTGTGAATTCAATATTGTTTCTAATCAAAACTACAAGAAAACAAATAAAATATATTATGTTGCATTAATTTTAATCTATAATAATTATAAATAACAAAAAACATTTAACAATTTTAAACAAAATTAATTCTAAAATTCAATGCAAATGTATCTAGGTATAATTGCACCTAGATTAAAAACTTAGATATGCATGTCAAAAGTTGCGGTAATAATAATAATTAAATTTAAAAAGTATAATATCTTTAAACACTACAAGGCAAAGAAAATTAATAACAATACAGACTATATATAATTTTTGTTTGTATTATCGATTATGACAAAATCCTATTTTAACAATAATTTTTCAAAGCACCAAGCTAAATCTGAGTTTATACTGTATTAATAATAATATCATCGTAATTAGCTATGTTATTTTTTTTAATGTTTGATACAGTGTCATTAGAATCAAATTTAAAAGCAAGAATTTTAAATTTTACACTAAATCTATTAGATTTATTAATTTATATATTAATTATAATAATTAATAGAAAAAATGTTTAAAAATCGAAATTAAAGCCTTACACTAGTCGACAGTCTTTAAATAGAAATGATCTAACTACAAAGATTGAGAAATGATCTAACTACAGGATCAGCCAAAAATTCCCCTGAGTTTGAAAATTGGCATTTATCCCCTCTAACATTTAGTTCGCGAATAGTACCCCCTCAACTTTTTGCCAGCCGCCTTTGGCGGTTGTCAAAATTTTTTGGATTTTTTTTTGAAAAATTTTACGAAATTGGTGCTAAATCCAGTTTAAATTAAGTAAATTTATTTTAAATCCGGTTTAAATCAAATTAAATTAGGTACAATTTTATTATAAATATATGGGTTTTGAGCGTTTTTGGAAAAATGCCTCCCCTGATCTCCCTGAATCGGCCTACCTTCTCAATCTCTGTCTAACTAGTACCGTAGTATTCAAATCTACAATAACTATTATCGAGCAAAGTTTTCATTTACGTCAAAATTTTGTTTAAAGCAAAAAACACATTAAATTATGAACAGAGCTAAATAATATTTATAAAATATAGTTAATATTCTATTCATGACTGAAACCATCTAACAAACGAATTACAATTATTTATTTTATTACACAATTTTTTCATTAATTAGTTTTATTTATTATCAAAAAAATGTTCAGAAATTTTATTCAAATAAGAAATCAATTAAACACATCAAACTTGAATTAAACTCAAAACTAAGTTTAAGATTAAATATAAGCTTAATTTTTCAAACTGTGATTCGCCTCTAATTTTTATTTGCTTCATAAAATTTATTAAATAGAAGTTATTTTCGATCATTTTGCTGTCTATTAAACTCATTAGTGAACTCGTTTTGATATTTGCTATAATTAATTAATTAATTTTTTGTATTTCCTTTTTATAAAAATAGAAATTCAATTTAGTTATAATAAGTCGAGTTAGAAAACAGTTAATCATTTGACTGGTTTGTAGAAACGACTTTAAAAAAATAATTGTGAACTTTTCAAGTATATAATAATTCAAGTTAGTCTCTATTTGATATAAGACATAAAAAACTTTTCGCTTCAATAACTTAAAAGCAGTCATTGCGAAGGTCGGCCGACTCAAGCAAGATCAACGAGAGGATAATATACTTCCATGCTATATTTTTAGTTTTTTTAAATAATAATTTTCTACCGAATTCGAGCTAAATCTATTTATGTGAATAAAAAGTGTTTGTATTACATCTACAAAATCTAACCAAGTTGAGTCTTATTAACTTTAGTATTATAAAAAAAGGAGGTGAATAAAATGGCCGATTCTTTTGCCGCCTAAATAGTAATATAACCTGATTAGACTAAATTAAATAAAGCTCAAATCATATTAGCTTGCTTGATTTAAACAACATTTACTCGCTGTCCGATTAGAAAAAAATAATTTTTAAAGAAATGAAAAAATTGGCGAAATATCTGTTAAAAGAATTTTTTGTCTATCAAACCCAACCAAAAAGAAGGTAAACGAGTCGAGGGTTGAGGGGTTTGAGTTGTTTTCCCCCTTTTTCTATCACTTCTTAAAAGGTTGAGTGAAATGAGTGAAGAATTGAATTGATTACTGAAATACTGGAGAACTGATTGGAGACGCGAATGCAAATCAAAGTTAGGTCTGGCCTACCTGTCCATCATCGAGAGAGGGAAGAGCGCCGGCATTATGTAGGTTGAGCAAATCTTGTTCACTGAGAGTGTGGTGCCCGGAGTGCATGAGTACGTCTGGGCGCCGGACATTCGCGTAGACCATCTCTGTGTTCCTTCGGGCGGCGTTGACGGACGCGGCCACAGACACCGTGACGTCGCCATAACCCGAATGAAGCCCCGAATGCATATTTGATTGTAAGTGCAAATCGGAGTCGTCTCGTCTGCCGCCGGGCAGAACATTGTGCGCTCCCCGACCTGCCTGTGCCGGGTGTAGCTGATGGTACTGCTGGGGCGCCGCCAAACTGTTCAAATGAGAGTAGGGGTCGGCGGCAGCGGCGGCGGCGGCCGCGTTGGCTGCATGTGCCGCATGAGCATGGTGAAAGTCCAATTGTTGTTGGGGGAGGTTATAGGGAGGCGGGAAGTATGGCGGCTGAAAGTCGGCCGAAGTAGGTGTGTGCGTGAGGCGCGGCGTTGAGCTGAATGAGCCCGAGCCTCCACCGATGCTCGTGATCGGACCCAGGCCTCCTCCGTGACCACTGACCAACTCTCGGCGCTCCTGTCAATAGAAAACATTATTATTATTAGAATTTAGGAAATGATTGCTTCGTTGAACACAACTGAAGAGCACTTCACACGAAGTTGTCGTCAAATGAAAACATAACTCAAAGATTAGTATTAAAAGTGATGTTTGAGAAGAGTTGAGAAATTAAGCGCTAACGGCAACCGTCTGTAGGATTGCCAGACGTGCGAAAGTAAAAGTGAGATTAAATATTACATATTTCCTATAGCCTTTGGCCAGTCATGGAAAGGCGTTGTCTACTCAGTTAGTTTCACTGGCTTTACAATTTAGACTAAAGCTATTGAGAGCTATGTTTGCAATGTATGCCAATTGGAGATCACGGTCAAGGAAGAGAGCAAATAAGATATGCCTTTTTACTCATGCCTTACAATGCTATACTGTATAAGTTGCAGAATTACATTGTTTAGATGCCCGGGGCTTATATAGGCACAAAAAATGAGGCCGAAAGTCACAGCGGCGTACAATACACTGTTTCGCATATCCTTGCCTGCATTCTCTGCCCAAAAGCAAGGACGTGAGACAAGGTATGAGGTATGAGGTAGGAGATATTAGCTATGCCATTCCGACAAGCCATATGATCGGGTATGGCTTATGCAAAACACCTACACTACAACATTACCTCAATAACATTACCAACGTTAACAATACAAGAGTTTATATTAGATAAAACATTCGGTAATAAACACGTTGTCAATAAAGTCTAATATATTTTATGTTTCATACAATCATAAAACTAAAGCTAACGTTAATTCGAAAATAAACATTTTGTAAGACTAACAAGTATTGTAAGTCTATACAAACTCTTAAGTTTTATATTAATATTAATATTAATATATTAATAATATTTATACAGTACTTATAGTAGAAGTTTGAGAAAATATTTGAAAAATGTGTGAAATGTAATTGTTGGACAACTACTACCTCGTCGTGAGTATCAATTAGGCCGAAAGCCGGCAATTCATTATTTTTAGGAGAGAGTTGAGCACTGGTAGTAACATCATCGCTGTCATCGGGTGCGCCCTTTCTCTTACAGCGACCATTGGCTGTGCCATTAGGACTGTCGGTCTGGTGTCCATCTAATGGACTGAGTTGTTGAGCCATAATTAGATACACTTTTGAGTTATATATTTGGCACTCGATTCATACGAATAGGTTTGCAATGAGTATATACTCGATATCATCGAAACAATGCTTTGATTTACGTTTTGGTCGTAAATAAAGTGAAAGTAAAAATCTTAAATATAAAAAAAAGAAAGGGCTGAGGGTTGGGGTTGAGGGGCTGTTGGCGCTGATGGTTGGCTTTGATGAGACACGACGTGCACAACAATAACAATAACGAAGACTCTCTAAGTCGGTCAAGATTTCGAGAGCACCTGCCCTTAAGGTACGATTGTTTGCATTAACTCAAACACCACATTCAAGCAGGCGTTCAATGGACTACATTTGCTATACATTCACTACATTTGCTATTATAATATGAGTTTAAGTATTTTTGGAATTCTTGAGCCAAAGAGCACGCGTTGCCCACACGTTGTCCGATTCAACACTGATTCCAAGAATAATAGACAAACAGACAAACTATGGCTTCTCATCAATAGCTCTTCAATACTTAGTACTTTCAATTGCGGCTGTTTTGGCACAGATTTGAATTATTTCAACATTTTTTTTGGATTAAATCATTGGATCGAATAAACACATAAACAATATAAAAAACTTTTAACACAAATGATAATAAATAAGTGATTTATGAGAATAATTGGAATTTGAGGCTTTGGTATGCCTTGAGGTGATCGCACAGAACCTCGTAATCAGTAATCAGTAATGTTTTGGTTGGAAACTGGCCTACAGTTAGACAGAAAGAAGAGTCGAAATAGAAAATAGTGATTCTCGAGTCACTGAGTCTTTTTGGTGCCTTCAGGTAACCACACTTTGATGAAGGCCTGAAGCGTCCAAAACAACTACAGAGCAAAATGGATAGCAAGCCTGAGCTGGAGCTGAGCTGAGTGGTGGTGACGCGCAAATCTAGTCCCGTTCCGTGCCTTTTGTCTATGTTGTTGAGAAATAACTTAAAACCAATGCCAACAGCACTAAAGGATCCGCTACAAGAAACAAGGGACCAGCAAAGGTACCATCGCTAACAGGAACCTGAATGGCCATTTACTCGCAGCTATCTCCATATCCCCCACGGCATCCCCCTCTGCAAAATACCTGTTTTACTGGTGTGCCTAAGGCATCATTACTGCCAATTCCCTTCTCTTCCAACATCACCTGTTCTGTTGTTTCTGTTTCTGTTTTATATCTCAGAGCACAGACAGGTTTTGCCACTCAGGCAAAGATTACTGCCTCTCTCTCTCTCTCCCTCTCCCTCTGTTCCTCCTCTCTCGCAGATTATGGCATTCCTCACTCGGACAGCGCCGATGTTTGCTCTAAAGGTATGTACGTATGTTGTACCCAGGCACAGCACAGGTAGGTATTCATACAGTAGATATACAAGCACATCATAAGCACATCATAGGCACAGGCTCATTGCACACACTCTCCACTCTCGGCTCTACCAACACTCAAGACTTGTTTATACCGAGAAAGAGAAAAAACTCCTCCCAATCCCAGGAGAAGGGTTTGCACGCAAATAGAGACGACAAACGAAAATATTTTCAAGGTCTCTCTCTCTCTCTCTCTCTCTCTCATGCTCTCTCTCTTTCTCTCTCGCTCTCTCTCTCTCACATGCTCTCTCTCTTTCTCTCTCGCTCTCTCTCTCTCTCACATGCTCTCTCTCTCATGCTCTCTCTCTCTCTCTTTCTCTCTCGCTCTCTCTCTCACATGCTCTCTCTCTCTCTCTCTCTCTCATGCTCTCTCCCTCTCTCTCTTTTTCGCTGTCTCTGAGAATGCACTGATCATTAAAATTAATGCTTAAAATTCAAACTTTTAAATCGGAAATAACTTTAGTTTGGAGTTCAAGACATTGTATAAGCTTTTGAATATCATTACCAGTTCTTGTGTCTAAATCCGAGTCATCAAAAACTGTAACAATGGATGGGAATCGACAAAGTATAGTGATATGATTGTCGAACCACATTCTCTTCTATTTTACTCTGTCTTTTCAAATATAAAGTAGTTCTGATTTTTAAAAATCTTTTAAATAATTTTAATTTTATCTGAAAAATCAATAAATTTACTGAAACATCATAATATATCGTTAAATTGTAAACATATTTAGAATTTTAATTGGTTATTCACGAAAAATGTTCTCATCTAATTAACTTTTTAAAATTTCAAACATTTTCTAAATGTGTTTTTATTTTTTAAAGTTGAGTTTTAAATCAAAAACTTTTAATTATTATTTTAGTCAACTTAATAATACAATATTATTAAAAGTTAAAACAATTCATAACGATTTGTACAATTAATTATACTTTTGAACAAATATTTATTTAAAACAAAAACATAAAACAAACTTAAATTAATATAATATGAAATTTATTATTTTAAAAACAACACCGACCTGAGGCAAGGGAGTTATTTACACTTTCAAATCAATATTGCAACTTGTAATCATTGAAGATTAATACTATTAATTTTTGGCTATTAATAAACTTAAATTATTACATTTTAAAATAAATTTTAGCAGGTTTATTTTAGTTTGACAAAAATTAATAAGTCAGTTTTCTGTATACTTTATCTGGATAAAAACAGTAAAATCGGCGAATTTGTAAAATCGTACTGGTTTGATTTAAAAATAATAACTATATTTTTTTTAATTAATAAAACTATTTGAAAAATAGATTAAAATTAAAAAGTGTGGATCACTTGACTGCTTTTGTAAATCCCCTTTTACTGAATAAATAAAAATCAATCTTTTATTTGAAATATAATATATTAGCGATTCAAGTGTGAGAGACATGTAATGCAATGCAAATCGAGTGCTCATAAGGTAAACGAACAATAATTTATGAGTTTGTGTGCAGTATTTGTAGCGACAACTGTTGAGACCATAATTTTATTGTTTTTCTCTTCACTTCAATGCATTAAATGTGACTAAACTTCACTGAGATTTCGAAAATTCTTCGATTTATAGTTTCTAAAGTCAGATATAATTGGTTTCGATTTACTCTCGATATGATATCTAAACAATTTTAGAAAGAGAGAGAGTTTGGGGAAAAGGATGAGAGAGAGAGAGAGAGAGAGAGAGAGAGAGAGAGAGCAGAAGAGAGAGAGAGAGCAGAAGAGAGAGAGAGAGCAGAAGAGAGAGAGAGCAGAAGAGAGAGCAGAAGAGAGAGAGAGCAGAAGAGAGAGAGAGAGCAGAAGAGAGAGCAGAAGAGAGAGCAGAAGAGAGAGCAGAAGAGAGAGAGAGAGAGCAGGAGAGAGAGCGAGAGAGAGAGAGAGAGAGCCGGAGAGAGAGCGAGAGAGAGAGAGAGAGCGGGGGAGCGAGAGAGAGAGAGAGCGGGAGAGAGAGAGAGCCGGAGAGAGATTGTTAGAAAGAAAAATGATTTAAAAGATTTAATAATATTTTCATAGTTGACAATAACTGAATAAACAATTAACTTGTACAGTAAGTTGTATTAACTGCAAAACGGTTAAGTTGTTTAGTTGCCTCTAATCGTCATGTTTTCGAAAATTCATTAGTGAATAGAGTTTGCATTTAAATGATCTAAATATATATATATTTATGATTTGATTAGTTGGAAATCCAGAGTTTAATCCTATTTATTGCTTTTGGAAAAATGAGGTCTCATTCGAATTTCGTAATCAAATGAATGTCAAGTTCTTTGCAAAGACCTTATTATTTAAATTCAAATGAACTCAATCTGAAAATAGTTCCCAAATTGAATGACCGAAAAATTGTTTGAATCTAACACGAGATGACAATCAAACTAAATTTCCATCAAATTTCATAATAAATATTATTAAAAAATATTGTTTAAAATAAAAGCAAAAGTTTAGTTTGATTTCAATCAAATTTATGCTCGCATAGACATAAAGGTAAAGGTAAGCCAAAGTTTGTAATTCATTCATTCGGTCAATAGAATAGAGAATAAAAATTCGCAAAATTTTTAAATTTTAAGAAAGCAATAAATTTCTTATTCGGAAAGACTTGAAACTTATATTTGATATGTTATTCATAGAAAAAGTGTACTCAAGCAGGATATGAGACTAAATATATATGAGATTGGTTTAGGAAAGCCACCTGTTGTTCCACTTTTAAAAAGTTATATCTCATTAGAATTTCGAGATTCACTCGTGTTTTGTCGCCTCAACGGATATGTTTACTATTTTAGCTAAAGTCACAAAACCTGGTCATTAGCACCATTCGATTCAGAGTACAATTATCTATTTAATTAACTATTTATAACCATTTCTAAACTATTAGACAGTATTTGTTTTTTTTAAATTATAATTTGTTTAGCTTTTACTTCAATGCATAAACAAAATGATAAATATTCTGGAAAACAAAATTAGACAAAAAAACATTTGAATTTCAAATTAGGAGTTTTGTGTTAAGAATTTGTTTCCCACATACTGTATGATATAGTATTTGTTTCTATCAAACATTTGCATAATATTTATTTGACTCAAATTAGTTAATTCTCTCAAAAAAATATAATAATGTATTTGTTTCAGTTCGGAACAAATATTTGGAACTGAAGTACTGATTAAAAGAGCAATTATTGAGACAATCGGAGATCTAAAAAATGCAATTTAGCCAAAGTGTGTGTGTATTCGGTTCAGAAAGATTTTGAGTGAAAATAGCATTAAAATTGGCTCTTCTTTGTGAGTAAGAGTGGCTTTTTCTCAGAATTCTATGGGAACTGATATTTCGATTTGATAAACAAAGTTGAGTTGACTTTAGTTGGCTTTTTCTCCTCTTTCTCAGTCTATAGGTACGAATGGCAGCGATGGGCAGATTTACAACTTTGTTAACCAGTAATAGTATTTAAACTGTAAAAATGTAAAAAACATTCTAAATGCAAGCCTCACATACCTGTGCTTGTATCTATTGAGCCTTACCTAGGTGAATGTCACATCTCAAGGTAACACAACATTGACAACAAATAAAACGGACCGACTCTTGACTATCGATAACAATCGAGAAAAAGGCTATTTCTGGTACCACTAATTCAATGCCTAAATGGGTTTATGGCATACCTTTGCGCTCCGGATGACAGACATTAGTTCTAATGAGATGTGACTTCTTTTAGTTCAATTGCTCGACTATTGCAATAAATCTCTAAAACTGACTAAATTAACAAATTTCTCAACTCAACCAAATATTCACTCTAAATCAATTCTAACCCATTTTTATTATTAAATTGTTTCCAACACTCAAACTAATCAATGATAACATATTATAAAGTAGTTTACTCTACTTTTAATATATTTGAAATTTAATAATACTTACTCTTAATTAATTTATGTTTTCTATTTAATTAAAACTACAGTATTATTAAATTCAATTATATTTAATTAAAATTTATTCTAATTAAACTAAAAAATAATACCCAAATCTTATTTTGTAAATTAAAAATTAACGCTTGTATATATATATATATATTAACTGTAGTCTTAAAAATTACATTATAGTAATGAAAAATACCTTCTCATATATTCATACAATACAATGAGTATACATGAATATATGAAAAGGTATTTTTCACTATTGTAATGTAATTTTTAAGATTACAATTAAAGTTAATCAAATTATTATTTTAAATTTGGTCGCTTATATTTAATGGTAATCTTAAAAAATGCAAAATAAAATTTTAACAATTAATGTTATACTGTATTAAATATTGCAATTTTATTAAAATTAAAAATTTTAACATATTAATAATTTGACTTAAGTTAGAATAAAATGCTAAAATACTAAAAATCTTAAAATTTAGTCTTAATTAATTTTTTAATTTCCGGCAAACTATGCTTGTTTACTTTATTTATTTGAAAACTATGCAAAATTATAATTTCAATTAGCTAATTGAAGTTAAATTTAATAAATGCTAATTTAGTCTTTAAGAAATATACCATAAAAAGTTCGAAAACACTGTTTTTGTAAAAGATGCTTAATTTTATTTATTAATTTTTTAAATTATTTAAACCTTTAACTAAATATAATTGTCACAACTTGTAATATTGTATTTGGCTAGATAATTAATAAATAATTCAAACGATAATTAGCTTAACTAACTTCCATTCAATTATTTTACTCAACATTTACTAACTTTTAAATACTCTTAAAATTTTTAATTTTAAAAAGTTGAAAATACCATTAGTACAATTAATGATAAGATATAATTTTTTAATATTTAAATTTTACAATAAGATAAAAATGTAATAATAAAATTATCAATGTAATTAAAAATGTAAATTTGTCAGATGACAAAAATTATATTAATAATTAAATAATAAATTTTGTAATTCTTAGTATTCAAAAGATTAAAACTTTGAGTATAAGGTTCACTAAATTTAGATTTTTTTTCTCAGAAAAATACATTTTATTTCTGAATTTAATTTTATTAATACGACTGTTCCATAACCTAAAATTCCAAATTATTTTTAGAAAAATCATCATTTATTTACTAAATTTTAGGTAATTT